>JASANF010015878.1:0-28808 GCA_030248245.1 Trissonchulus sp. WLG1_4
ATTCAACATTTGTATGAAATGCTGATACTTTTTATTGCAGCAAGCGCTACTGACATTAAATCAAGACAGTATTTCAGAGATGAAGGTTCTGGCGCCACTTGGTGCCGGTGTCGCGGGGTGACTGACAGTTGTGGCGGGTGGCACCAGGAACCCCATTTTTATGCTATTCGTTATTCAAAAGGTTCACAATGTTCATATTCATATTCACAGGTTCACACGTTGTTAAATAAACAAGTTGCCCTTAAAAGGGAAAGAGTTCCAACCCGGAGATGCTCCAAACGATTAAAAAATACTTTGCACAAAACTTAATTGTACGAGTTAAGGGGGCACTCCGGGAATTAAGGATTTGGGCTATACTTTTTGATAACAGCGAAAATGGCCTGTCTCTTGAAGAAAATTTGTCTAGAATGCTATTTCTAATGTTTAGACGTGTATATCTCCATAACAAAAAAATTTGGAAAAATTGGACAATTCACTAATTTTATTCAACTTTCAAGCAAATTCAGTTCAGTAAGTAAGCCAGTGCATCAACGATTTTCGAGGTTTTGCAAACCATCGGTACCGAGTTAATATTGGTCGTAATTTAAAATTAAAACAGTTTTATTGCGTTATGTGCAAAAAATTTGCAAAAAAACCTATTTCTAGATGCATCAGACTCAAATGAAGGTAGTGTGAACCCGTTTTTCGGCATTCGACAAATTAGTGGCACGGTATTTTTCTTCCAAAGTTTTGCACAATAATAGCCTTTCGCTCTGCGCAGTTGAACAATCTTTTATTTTTCTAAAATATACTCTAGAAATTTTTTTACATGATTTTTACTGCTCAGAGCTCGACTTCAAAAACACATAATGGCAATTATTTTCAAAACCCAGTAAGATTATTAAAAACCAAAATAAGGTTCAACTAGAGAAGAACAAAAGCTACACGTTGTTATATAACATATGCTTATACGTAAAGCTTGAGCAGAGTTATCGTTTGCCGAAAATTCGCTCACATTCGGTGTTCTGAGAGTCACGTGACATGATCACGTGATCCGAAACTTTGCCGCAAGTATTCTTTTATACCATACTACGTCTTTGTATGGTAAATTTTTAGTTTTAGTAACATTTTCATAAGTTCTGAGGTAACCCCCGATTCCCGGATCGCCCCCTTAACTCGGGCTGAAGATCACACGTTACAGACAAAATTTTTCCTAAAAAGCAGCTCATCGTCGACGATCTATAAAAACGGAGATGGTGTTTTAATTATCAAACAGTAGACTGAAATATGTCGGTTTTGTCAAATCTTAATGGACCTTATGGACAGGTAGATTTCTGCTGCAAATTTCGTAGTTTTCGTAACCGTGGTAGTAAGACCGCATTACACTACCAAACAACAGCCAATATTGCAGATCTCATTACTTTATCACCGAACAACACCAAACAGCCAAAAAAATTAAAGCTGAGTTAACATTTGGAGCTAGATTTTGAGCGTATTTTGTGCTACTCAAAGTTTGTTTAGCCATTTCATTCCGCCCGGTCCTAATCAAATAGAGACAAGAACAAGGACATTTTTTTGTAAAAATAATGTGAAACATTCATAAAATTGTTTGACTACTTCCTGTTATTTGCTCTTGATTCAATCACATAATTTTCGTTCGAAATGCGCGGTAGAAAAGAATGTGTGCAATTGTTTTCTCGAACAATCACTTATACGAGACCAGCTTAGGTAACGAATTGCCGAGCGGTCATTTTGTACTCACAAACACAAGTCCTAGCCGTCCAATCTCCGCTCAGCCGCCAAAGTTACAAAAAAACCACATCACTAACAAGGTACCATAAGATCAGCTTTTTGCGTGATTCTGTACTTTTGAAGACTGAACGGACATACGGCTAGGTGTTATAAATTGAGTAATCGACCCTTATTATAATTGGCTACCATTTTGTGAATTCGTCGAATGTACTTCAGGTTCACAAGTAGCCCTGACAACCCAGACAAATGCATTGTATATTGTGCGGAGCGAATTAATACTCTGCGTTATCCAATGAGTCAATTAGCAAATTTTTGCCACCTTCCAGACGTCTAACTAAGTGAGCACTGCGCGGTAAACAACTTTTGCTCATTTGCATATTTTTACGCCATAATATGCAATTGATCTATACACACAGTGACAAAATCAAAGTCGTATAGAATCTTTGGGAAAGGTGGGACATTCAAAAGAAAGTAAAATTAAAATTTTAAAAATTATTTCAAACATTTATAAATGTTAGAATATTTTTAATTGTGTTAAAATCATAGTTGTACAAACACTGATGAAATTCGAGTTAATTTCATGTTTTTCTGATTTTATAAGTTACACTACAAGTTTTCAGGAAAAAAAGCCGCGGCGGCAGCAGGGGCTAGGATTACATGCAAACCATATAGGGGGATTACAGGGGCTATGCTATAGACTGCGTACTCGACCAACATAATGCTGTGAGAGCTACAAACGATGACAAATGTTCCACCTCTAGATGGAACAATAACGTTTCACATCATCATGAATAATGTTGAATAGTTTCACACCATTTTATTTCAGCTTTTGGTTGATCAGATTCACATCATTGAGACAATGTCTTCGCTTGATTTTTTCCAATTTCGGCGACTGCTTGGTCCTGCGTCTGGCTTCCAAAGTCTGCAGTTTCGATTGCTGGAAAACAAGTTGGGAGTAAAAAAAGTACGATGTTACGAGTTTTTTTAAGTTTTTAAATTAAGTCAAACAAGTAGACTCCTAAAAGGAGTAAAATCCCTGCTTAGTGAGTTAGGTATAATGCTAACCACCAAAATAAAATTATTGAATGTAAAAATTTAGCGTAACTGATAGTCTGATGCATAGGTAATGCATGAGAATCGAACCAGTCACCTGAAGTTTACCAGTCAATGTCAATGACAAGGACAAATGCACCACTCACTTTTCGAATTTGACTGCCTTAAATTTTGAGTCACTGTTACAAAAGTGGCATTTAATTAAAATTTTCCAAACTTTGCTTCAAATTAAAACAACCTTGTTTTGTTCATTGTTTATGTCCTACATATCTTCCTGTCAAATTCAATTTCACGGACAGTATATATTTGCTTCATTATTCCTGTTGTGCCACAGCACAACAGGTCTTTAATTTTGATTCTGGCGTTATAATACTAAACTGTGCAACAATTGCATCTGTCTGCGTGTTGAACGTCAGCTCATGTGTGTATGTGCGTGTGTCACCTAGATTTTCAGTGTATTTGTAGCTTAATCCTAATCAGCTTCTTTGACGTGAATCGACTGTATTCTGCTATAAGTCGGGTCGAAAATTTTCAAAAAGGAGCTGCCGAAGTGGATTCGAACCACCAAGCTTCCGATTACGGATCGGACGCAATACCAACTGAGCTAACCGGCCACATACAAACTGTTGATGTAAAGCAGTAACAGATTGAATTGCGGACAGATTGCGTGAACAGTCATTAACGGTTCACCTCGGGAACGTTTCATTTTCGTTTCGTTAAGTAAGATTTTCGACGTTTTTGTTTGAGTGTATGTTTAGGTATTTGTAGGTTTAAGTACATTTTGAACAGAGGCTTCTGTTTGAACTGATACTTTAGTTGGCGGAATTTTGTATTTTCTGTGAATGTCATGAAGGAATCACTTAGTCAATACACTTCTCACTCAGTAAAGGATCTCGTTCGTACATAATTTGTTGTAAGATAACAAGTAGGTCCCTAAAAGGGACAAATTCCGCCGTGGTGGCGAGCCCCCCGAAAGAAGAAAAAACACCCCGAACCAAACAAAAACAACAACACCCACAACCCCACACAAAAAAAACAAATGTGACAAACAAGAGTGCATAATTTGTGGGAGGGGGGTACCCCTGCCAAGTTTTGGACCGGGGTGGGTTTGTAAGGGGTACCCATGCCGAGTGTTGAACCGGGGTACAATCTGTGGAGGGGGTACTATGGTCCAATTCGTGGCCTGTTTTTAGAATCAATACTCAATGGTCGCAGGTTGTCGTTGTGACCCCTGCCAGGAATGGGTCGAGTGTCATACTTTTCTTATTATGCACTCTTGTTCCAAGATATTTATCAAAAATTCAATTTGAACAAAAATTATCATCCTGCATTAACAATTAAGGTCGATTTATCCATACTCTTATGAGCGATTAGGATGGGACAAACAGGTTCCTAATTAGCCTAACCTACATAGTACATACCTACCTATGTACACAGTTTAGTTTGTTGACCACATCGGGGCAAGTGCATTAGGCAAAAAACTGCAGTTGCATGCGCTGTGGCGGAAGCAGAAAAACTAATTCAGTGTGCTGTCCACATTAAACAGTCACTCTTTAACCAAAGCAAACCAAGGTTAACTCAGTTTATTGGTCACATCAGGGAATCCGGGTTCTGTTTTTTGCCAAAGCGAAATTGAAATGAAACTAAATTCTGGAAAAGTCAGTAGTGCAACTTTAACTTATCATGCTTTCACCGTTTTTGCCCCAGCTTCTAAAAGCAACGTTCGTGCTCGGGCTACGACACGCCAGCCTACTCTATTTCGTATAGCAGTTGAAACTTAAACATACTGACAGCAATTCACTAATGCGGAACTAGAGTATATGCTGTCGTTTAGCGGTAACTGGTGTGCAATTAGCATCATCTTTACTTTGATATTGGATCTAGAATCAACTGGTTGCCTGAGTTTGAAGTTCGCCGTTTGCCGGTCAGTTAGGTAGTTACTTGTACCTTTTGGTCTTGTCTGTCTGTTTCCCTCATATATCCTGTCTGAAATGGCTGTTTTTTCGATAATCGACCCTTGCCAGATTGTGTGACACGGGAAGTGTCGGCGTACCTATATCTTTGCTCCTTCTTCTTGCCGTGCAACTGCTTCTGGCAACGACACGTCAATAAACTGAATGACCACTTACTAACGGATTGACCCTGTTAATTTGCATAATGTGCTACGCTCCACCCATTGCAAACTGATTGGCTGTCGTGTTCTGTACGTAGCCCGACAGGCTACTGATTAAATTCAAATTCACGAGTAATTTGCATAAGTATCGGATTGGTTGACCACTCCCCAAGCTGTACGTCAAGCTCCAGACATCCAGGGGGGGCCGCGCGTAAAACATTAAAAATCGTCTGAAAAAATAAATATACGTACTTGAAAGTTAAAACATTTTCAGTAAGATGAAGTTACTGCTATTATAGATTAACAATAAAGCGTTTGGTATTTGTTTCGAGTTAGTTTTGTCATTTTAGGCCCTCATTGGCAGAAAAAAAACTCCCTATATTAGGCCTGTGGTAAGCATAGGGCCTGTGGTGGCTCGCAGCACCGCTTGTATACTCTTGGCGCCAAAACGTGATTCCAATTATTCCGCCTCTAGGCGGAATAAAAACTACTCTAAGTTTTTGTCGCATAAGCAACTGTAAGAACTGCTATTGTAAGATAAAAACGCTTTGAATCTGTTGCATACACATTTTGCTGAAAAACACTACGTCAATATTTTGCATACACATTTTGCAGTAAGACATTTATTGGCTGCACAACAGGTTTTAGCTGACCTGCTGGTCAGCTTACTTGAAAGCAATTCTTAATACTTACTGAAGGTTTTGCCGCAGATTGGGCTTGTTTTGTCGAAATGTTCGTGTTATGTATCTACGATTAAACGCTAATTGGCTGTGGCTAAATACCAACAGCCAATCAGTCCGTAGCCAGACAAAACAAACTCTCAGCCAAGGGGGGGGACATGCAGCAAAACTACACAGTTCAAAACCTGGTGGGGGCAGCGGCAGAGTTTTATTATTGTCAAACGTTTTGGTTTTCTATGAGTTGGTGCCATTTTTCCTGTTGTCACACAGCCCAACAAGTCTTTAATTTTGATTTTGGTACTAGTGCCAGCGTTAAAGTGGGAATGTGCGGAATGTGTTTTACACGTCTTTTACCGTAGCTTTGCGTCTGTCACAACTAAAATGATAAAAAATATGATTTTAATGGTCTTATACTTAAGGTAAAATCAAATTTTCAAAAACGAAACGAGTTATACTTCTATAGCCTTTATGTCACGCTATAACAGAAATATTCTGAGGCAATATAGAGACTAAAGAGTAAAAAAGTTGAGCTAGTGCTACAACTGTAATTGTCACATGGCCTCTACGTAATTAGGCATGCTACAAATCTCTGATATGTGCGGCTCCTGTAATCTTTTAACTTCTAAAACTGCAGTCAGAGATTTGTTGCACTCTCTGAACACACGGTAAGCATAGGCGAATTCGACGCAGTGTGCACTCAAAGATTTGTCGCACGCTTGCTAGAAGTAAGAAAGAACCTTGAAAAGAACGCAAAGAATCGAACCATCGAGCAGCACATCATCAAGGTCCGTAGTCGTCCATCGTAACCACTCGACCACGGCTGCTTCAGAACCAGTTAATTATAACCCAAGTTGTGATAAAATTAAAGTGCGTACAGTGCGAAGGGCTGTCGTAGTCTCCTTTTAGTTACATACCTAGGCTTGTTTATAAACACCAGTTACTTAGTTGTTCCGTCTCAATAATAATGTCATTTATTATTATTCTGTTTAATAACTTCTAACTCTCTGACTCAATAATGTTGTCATTTAAGGGGGTAGTGTCGCGAAAGCAGTCGATTTTGCGCGACTGTAAAACTTGTTCAGTAAAATGTTAGAAATTGTTCTTTCTATATTTTAAAAATCTACTAAAAGACAAATTATTTTGCCAAGTTTTAGAAAAATTGGTGCAGCATATAGTTTGCAATAATGTCTCAAAGTCGGAAAAATGACGAAAAAAAAACCTATTCACATTCCATTTTTTAGTCACATTTATCAATTTTTCTGTTTAGTTTTTTTACACAGACTAATAGCAAATATGTTGTAGTTTATGCACACGAAATTTAGTGCAGATTACTGTAGCGGCTGTGGAGTAATACTAGTTTGAACTGTGAAGTTGTACTTAGACTGTAAAATAGTAACAGCAATAATGATAAATTGTGGAAAATCTAGACGCTTATTTTCAAATCAGAAGAAAAACGAACCTTCAATTTTCTTTTTTCTTATTTGTCGCAAAAAATTGTGCGTCCACACATGATGTGTACTTCACAAGCTGGCCAATCTGATATCTGGCTTGATTTTTCGAACTTTTATGTCCCTATTGTGTGATGTCTGGCTTACTAATGACGATTGGTCCAAGATATTTGTCAATATTGATAGTGTGATGTCTGGCAGTAATTATTTGATACCATACAGCGTTGGACTAGCTTCTCATTGCATGTACTACTTCAAAACAAAAAGTTCTATTTTCACAGCCTATGAGCAAAACTGCTTTCGCGACACTACCCCCTTAAACATTTGCCATCCAAGGTAGCGTAGCCGAGTGGTCTAAGGCGCTGACTCTGAAACTAGAAGTCAGTTGTGCGTGGGTGCGAATCCTACCGCTACCAATATATTTTGTTTTTCACCTGTGTTAAGGCCATGTGACAAGTAGTCTGTTGTAGCATGGCTAGCACTGACACTCAGATATTAGTATGCAACTCTGCTTGGAAAGCCCTTGGCAAAGCACTCGTGCTTTGCACTCGGAGCTTTCCAGCGCATCGTGCATACAAATATCTGAGTGCACTCGCAGCCATGCTACAACCCTTACAAAAAGAAATAGTCATAAATTTGATTCAGGCTATAGGAAATTTGAATATAATCAATACCTATGCGATTTTAGGAGAATAGAGTGCTCTACAATGCTCAATATTACCAGCAAGTTTTCCGTAAATCCGATGACAAAGAAACACTACAGGAATCCGAGACTCATACTCTTTGCGAATTGGTCGAGGTATAAATAAATATTCTTGTTTGTCAGAAGTTTGGACACTCTTTTTTCAGATGAAACGGCTAAACAATTTCAGTCCTATTTTAAGTTTAGAAATGAATGTCAGAGTCAAAAATTAAAATTCCATGTTATGTTAGCTGCTTAATTTAGATTCGAAGTACAAAGGACTGCCTCTTTTAAAGCATGATTATGTGGGTAACACCATTATAGTCAGATTAAATTATTTAGGTTTTTTTATTTATTCTGTTTATTTATTTATTTATTCATTCTGGTAAAGGAATTCAAGTAAAAATACTTGTCATAAGGTCAGATTAGTTCATAAAACTTGTTTTCATTTTCTCTTATATTTTCAGAAATGGCTGGAAAGAACTCCTGGGCTTGAACAAGGTGGATTTAACTTTTGGGCGAAATACCAGCGCAGTGTCAAACAATGGCTGCAAGACTTCAAAACTGACGTTGAAGTAATTGTAGTAATAAATGGCATAATTTAGTATATACAAGTAACAACAATACCACTATCAGTTTCCAAATTGTGTTTAACTAATTTTTCTCATAACTATTTTTACTTTTTTGGTGGTCTGGCCCTGGTGAATTAATTTTGCTTGATTTCTAAACAAGTTTTCGCATTAATTTCACCTCATATAGCCTACTCTTGTCGACAAGGGTCAAGGGTGTCCGTTTGTTCGTACAGTAACCAAAAAAGTTTGATCAGCTTTGTGCTAAAATAGATAGTTATTCACAGCCGATTTTTCCTGCCTAAGCTGTCTTACCCTGGCTTGCATCAAAATAAAATAGCTCGAGAATAGAAAAGCTCAAGAATAGCTGATCTCGTTCAACCCGAAAAACGTATTCATTAGCTTTGTTTTCACTGTTTCCTCGATAATAAGTCCACATTTACTAATTACCATACATTGAATATGATTTTTGAAAATTGTAAGATCGTGAACAGCACTCGAAAATAGCAAAAGAATAAGAATAGCTCGAGAATAAGGTTGGTGCAAGCGGCCATTAGTCTCGCAGATGTTAATTAATACTTAAAAAATTATAAGATCTGTAGACGTTTTTCTGTACTATACTGCTCTGTTTTAGACATTTTTTGGCTTTTTTGCAGAAAGAGGAAAATAAAATAAAAACTGAACAGGGACTAGCCGAATATGAAAAACTAGAATCTTCATTTGACTCTATTCTCTCTTTGGAAAAGCATGCTGTTCTTCAAGAAAAAGGTTTGTTATTTTAAGTAGATATATCGTTATTTTTTTATTTGTTGTTATTCTACCATAGTTGACTTTTGTCCAAAATTAAATAAGCGTCTTCATCGTAGCGCTATTAATAACTGCTTTAACCCTTTAATGCCCGGAGTATCACAGGCTAGACAGTCTCATTCTGATACCTTCTAGTTTTTTGGCCATTGCTCAAGCTACGTGCGTCGTAGAAAAGTCGCCACTCGATAGAGAAATGAAAGCTGAACGAAACATAATCAGTCGATTATGCGTCTAGGACGCACCGTTTTTGAGCTATATATACGCGCTCAAAATTGAGAATTTGTAAGTGTGTATGTACCTCACCCTAGAGTATCAACACAGCAACTGTGCACCTGCCATAGTTAAATGTTAGCAATAAACTACATTATCCGCTGTATCTGATGTAAAAAAGCGTTGTAAAGTTGCATTTAAATTTCATAAAGTGGCTGCAAAGTAAATACCTACTACTTTTGCGATGAAAAAAAGTCAAATTTGCGCATTGCTTAAATAAGCATAAAAACAGTTCAACAAGCAGGCCCCAAAAGGGGCAAGGTTCCTTTGTTGAGTGTAAAATCTATATTTGTCACCCTTAACATTTCAGTTTCGCCTTCAATGTGCATTGCGATTTTAGACAGTATTAATACCTGCTACAGTTTCTTAATTTAGTGTCAGCGCTTACATAAATATACTCAGTTCTGTAAAAAAATTGGGCCAGAAACATGCAATAGTTACTTTTGATTTCAGCCAGCACTCAGTGTACTTTATTGACAAAAAACTTTAGTTCAAAACAGATTTTGCAGACAACAGTAGCTAACAACTTATTTGGAAAAAACACAACTGTGGAGGTCGAACCCATGCAGTTATAACACAATCCTCTTATAGTAGCGCCTTTGACCACTCGGCCACGCTTCTGCAATTACTGTTGATGTTTAATTGTTACTGCTCTGGAGAAAAACATGACTGATATGAGACCTCAATCAATAAATATATATTTTTTTTAATAATAATAAACCTAGGTACATACATTAACTTTGCTTTTTGCTAACTGAAGTACTAAAGGTTATGCTGTCACGGATAAAAGTGTCCCCCCTAAAGTTTGTCCCCCCGGACACTTTTATCTAGATAAAAGTGTCCCCCCGGACGCGTGTTTCCATAGTGCAAAACAATAGGGCACTATGAAAACTGCACAGCGATTCGGCACTGCACTGGTAAAATGCACAACAAGCTGGCACCATGAAAAGTGCACAGCGTTTAGGCACTATGCAGAAAAGTGCACAGCGGTGAAGCACCGTTGCGTAATTTGTAACGACATACCTATACTTATTAGCATATTAGCTATGTACTCCATATAAAACAATATACGAAACAAATTATTTATTTATTTTGATTTATGTAGCTACATAGCAACGTAGTCATTTGAAGACATGCATGGAATGCAACGTATGTAGCTATTATTGCAGCAAGACTCATCAAATAAACACATAAAATTCAAATTTATAAATTTAAGGCGGACCTTCAGCCTAAGCCCAACTAAGCTTGATACTAACTCTAGAACAAGGCCTATGCCCAAGCCTAAATCCAAACTTAAGCAGATATTTGAGTGTTTTTGAAAACGCACACGGACGGTCACACTTGTAAAGCCTTGTTGGAAGGAGAACAAAATTGTACAAACACATGGGCGTTTTTAAATACTGCGCATCTATGTAAGCCACTATGCAAGCTACACGTGGATATTACGTTCATTATACTTTCAATAGCAAATCATATTAGCATAAACAACAAATAAACGATTTCGACTGACAGTAGTTGCTATGATCGTAAGAATAATAGTGTCAAGAAAGGGAGGGGGGATTCTTACCGAAAGAAAGACAGCATCATCATCAGAATGACCCAGGGGGGATTCGAACCACCCATCTCTGGATCTGCAGACCAGCACTCTACCGTTGATCTACTGGGCCGATGATGAGCTGTCGTAAATCCCTTTAAGTACTCTAGGGGCCCTATCTTACTTCACAATAGTACCAGTCATCGTTAAGCAACTAACTGTGAATCTGGTCGCAAATACAATCAAATACTAATGTGTGAACAAAATAGTGCTCCAGTGTTGTGCACTTTTCTGCATAGTGCCTAAACGCTGTGCACTTTTCATGGTGCTAACTTATTGTGCATTTTACCAGTGCAGTGCCAAATCGCAGTGCAGTTTTCATAGTGCCCTATTGTTGTGCACTATGGAAACACGCCCCCCGGACACTATTATCTGGATAAAAGTGTCCCCCTTTGGCTAAATGTGTCCCCCCTCCCGGACACTTTTACGGACAGTTCTATCTGGATAGAAGTGTCCCCCCGGGCAAATTCATCTGGATAAAAGTGTCCCCCCGGTGAAGGTGCAACTTCAGTTTGTTATGTGTGGATCCTGAACCTCAACCTGAACTAGAACTTGAACCTGAACCAGAAGTCGCATCTAAACAAGAACTTGTACTTGAACCAGAAGTCTCACCTGAACAATAAGTTAAACCTAAACCTGAACCAGAAGCTGAACCTGAACTATCGACGGCAATTTTGTTGTGGGGGACAGTTTTATCTAGATAAAACTGTCCGGGGGTACACTTTTATCCAGATAAAATTGTCCGGGGGACACTTTTATCCGGGGGGACACTTTTATCCAGATAAAACCGTCCGGGGGACACTTTTATCTAGATGAAACTGTCCGGGGGGACACTTTTATCCAGATAAAAGTGTCCGGGGGGACACTTTTATCTAGATAAAAGTGTCCGGGGGGACAAAATTTAGGGGGGACACTTTTATCCGTGACAATGCCATATTTTTATGAAAATGAAAACAAACAACTGTCTAGACAGTCACGTGAATTGCATAAGTATTTTGTCTGAAACATTAGCATGCGCTAAAAAATTTTAATTAACAAAAATTTATCAAAATTACAATTCAAGACCTCTAAAAAGTGTTGTTTATAATTGTTTCATTTAAAATTGTGAAAAACGCCGTTTTCAAAAAAAAAGAGCCGTCAGCTCCCATACTGACTTTACGTGTTAATCATATCAGCATAACAGCATGTGGCTGCTATATTTACACTGCGCAGAGTTGGTTTCAAACCAATAGTTCCTTCTCTAGAAGGAACAAAAATCCTGTCACTGGAATAGACTAGTCAAGTTGCATAGTCCCAGATGTAGTAGGTAGTTCATCCTGTGATCACCCATGATCCTCTGGGCATGATAGGGTTATGGGTTGTATTGTAACATCGTAACAAAGTATAATTGGAGCCTTGGATTTTGCTGCAATTCGACTCTGAAGTCTGAACCATGGTTTTACGTACGTTTTCATATGATCAGCACATAAATCCATTACAAAGAATTACCTGATTCGTTATGAATTAGATTTTCTCTAACCCTGGTCTTAGCTCAGTTGAAGTTTCAGTGATGAAGGCCTATTCACACAGGGCTCATTTTGCTGCATGGCGTACGCCATGGCGTGCGCCATAGCGCATGACATGGCGCACGAGCCGGCGCATGAGCGGGCGCACACGCACACTTGCCTACTGCATTGTGTGCATTGTGTGAGCGGGTGCATTCTGTTTTCACACAGCCTGCTGCATTATTTCACACAATGCAGTAGGCAAGTGTGCGTGTGCGCCCGCTCATGCGCCCTCGTGTGAATATTCACACATCAAACGCAACGAATCGGACCAACCCCATAAAGCCCGGTTCATACTTGTCCTTAAGAACATAGGGACAAGGACAAGGACAAATTTAGGATAGCTGTAGCCCGTTTCAATAAACTCACAGGCCCACAAATTTGTGGGCCTGTGAGCCTGTGCCTGTGAATTCTGTTTCAATATCTCACAGGCACAGGCCACAGGTCACAGGCCACAGGCACAGGCAGAATTTCGAACAGCCACAAATCGCTCACAGGCCGTTCGGTTTCAATAAAAAATTGTGCCTGTGAGCGAGCTCACAATTGTGGCGATTTTTCACAGGCCGATGGGTGGCCTGTGAGAGCTTTCTTAGGGCCTTTTCACAAAAGTTCTGGTTGTCCTAGTTCTTTCCCGTTGGTTCTCCTTTTGCAGCGGTTCTTGGTTTGGTTGTTCTGCAAAGCTTTCCAAAACCCAAAACAGACAAGACAGAAAACATTAGTGCCAATTAGCACTAAAATCAGATCTGTTTAATGTTGATTTTTGAATTTATTTGATTTACAGGTGAACCTGTTCAATTTGAAAACCTTTTTTGTGAAAAATTTTAGCTGTATGAAATTTTTGAAAATTCCATATTTTTATATATTATTACTTTCAGAACGTTGTGCAAGTTTAGCACTAAAACTGAAAGGAAACAATGAATAAAATTTGAGAAAAGTAGGAATTTAATAACGGCAATAGATTTCAATCCATATAAGGGGCATATAATAGCCCAGCTGACAAATGTCAGCGATCACATTGTGTGCGTCACATGCGAGTGTCTGCCTGTGGACTTGTGGCCTGTGCCTGTGGCCTGTGAGTAGTCACAGGCGCAGCTGAAAACATATTGAAAGTTGAAACCCGATTCACAGGCACCTGTGGCTACAGGTCACAGGCCCACAAATTTGTGCCTGTGGGCCTGTGAGTTTATTGAAACGGGCTACTGGTGTGAAAAATTGACGCAATCGTTTCTGCTATTTTTTCGCATGTAGTAATTTTAAGTAAATTCTTGTTGTCATGCCAAAAATTAACAGAAACGATGAAGTAAATTTTACACAGCAACTGTCCCAAATTTGTCCTTGTCCCTGTCCCTATATTCTTAAGGACAAGTATGAACCGGGCTTAAAGCAGACTCACGCATGACACTTTTGTTTATTGAATTGGCGAACAAAACAGGCAAATAGGTTTCTAACCCTAATCCAAATGATGAGCATACAGAGAGAGCAAAGTGTAGTACCTAGTGTGGACCTATGATTATTTTGTAGCAGATTAAATTTTTTACGTTTTTTTATTTTTTCAGGAATGCGAAGGCTGAGCCACAGGGCAATGCAGGGGGCTCTACTAATATTTTTTTATCGGGAATTGCCTCGATTTTCTCAGCCATATCAAATTTTGTGTCTTCTAATGGACATTGATTCCCTTCTGATGAAATGGAGACGTACGTTACTTTTTCGCAAACGCAAAAATAGGTATATATTTATAAATGCCTTAGCTTCAAATTGATGTTGTTTGTTGACCTATAAAGTTTAGAGATCGTCCGCTAAGCATAGGGTTCCCAATCAATTTCAAAATTACAAAAATTTTTCAAAGATAGTGCGAACATTTTCTGCCTGTTTTTCAGAAGTCGTTTTTTCTGAAAATGTGTCGTTGGGACCAATAAAACAAATGTTCATTTTTCAGATGATCACGTGATAATGGTGCAGCGAATGTTGGGTAGCAAGCAAGGGACCGGGGGCTCCTCTGGGTACATGTACCTCCGATCGACTTGCAGGTAATTTAGTTGTTCAAACTTAGTAACTTGTACTTTTAAAACAAAATATGGATCCATATGTATAGGGTCGCTGCAATCATACTTACAGCCCTATAGATGTCCGTTAGTCGATAAATTTTCGAAAAGACAAGCTTTGCAGATTTCCGTCGGTCGCGAAAAAGTTACGCCACAAGTTTATCTTCTACGTTATATTTCGTGGCTTGATTATTCTGTAAAATTTTGCCGGTTGAATGAACGGTCACTTGGTTTCAAAACTAAATCGACCTTAAGTAAAGTGTAAGCCACTTGCCACTTCGTTTATAGTACTAAATAAATAGTAGTTTATAGTAGTAAGGTATATAGTAATAAATATAGAAGAGCAGTTTTTTTGATGACGTTTACCAAACAGTATTGATAGTGTCCTCAAGAGGAAAATCGGCATGTAGCGTTTACCTATATATATGCTTCCCAGCAAAGAAAAGCTATAGGCTAACAAAAGTATATATATATGTACAAATGCAGTAGTAAGCACGGCTTCTTCAATGATCCTTCTTTAATATCGTAAAAAGAAATACTTTTTTAGTGACCGATACAAAGTGTTTCTTGATCTTTTCAACTTGTCCACTTGGCTGATTCCACGGGAGTACATTCCGCAGTTGCCACAAAGCATGAAGAAGCGTCTCTCCTACAATGACCAATCCACCAGAATTGAACCACTGCTTAATGGACTCGAAATATCAGAAGAAAGTGACACGGAATAATAAATGGATAAATTAAAAATTAAATCATTTTCATCTATTTCTGTAATCTATATATTACTGTTTAGTACATCGCTGCTCTAACCTATTAATATAATCAAGAGTACATAATAGGAAGAGTATGACACTCTTCCTATTATGCCCACCCGCGTGTGTCCAATGCGGAGCGCGAAATAGCCCGTTTATGTACGGTTTTGAGGGGGGTGCACCCCCCTCAACTGAAGACCCCGTAATCAACTGAGGGGGAGGGTACCCCCTACTCAGTTCGATATCGATACCCCGTGCTCAACTGAGGGGGGTACCCCTCCTCAACTGAAGACCCCGTACTCAACTGAGGGGGAGGGTACCCCCTACTCAGTTCGATACCCCGTGCTCAACCGAGGGGGGGTCAACTGAAGACCCCGTACTCAACTGAGGGGGAGGGTACCTCCTACTCAGTCCAATACCCCGTGATCAACTGAGGGGGGGGTACACCCCTTCAACTCAGTACCCGTCTTCAGTTGAGGGGGGTACCCCCCCTCATTTCAAGACACTGACAGACTTTCTTTGATGTGCTAAACTGAAGAGGGGGTACTGAACAGAGGGGGGGGGGGTAGCGCAAGGTGTTTGTTAGTGTCTTGAAATGAGGGGGGGACACCCCTCTCAGTTGAGTACGGGGTCTTCCGTTGAGGGGGGTACCCCCTCCCTCAAAACCGTACATAAACGGGCTATTTCGCGCTCCGCATTGGACGCACGCCCGTAGGCATCATAGGAAGTGTCATACTCTTCCTATTATGTACTCTTGATATAATATATAACGAAAACGACAATGTCGCCTTAATCAAGCTGTTGTAGCCACGACTACATAAATACACATTACACAGTGCCGACTCTAGTAGCGTTTTTCTCATGTGCATTTTTTGGCATTGTCATGTTTTCGGTGAAACATTTTACTTTTCAGTCATGTGAAGAAAACAAGCAAACTTTGATTTTGCCGTTGCATCTATCTTTCCCCCGTAAACACCCCCCTATTTACTACAGAACGAAGAAGATATCGGCAATTTTAATTTATTAGATCAAATTCAGTGAGCATCATATACAATAGCCATATTATATATACCGGGAATATTAAGCACTATGGCATCGATTTACAAACGGTGTTCAACGTTCACACAGTTAAAAAATAAAAAATGGTCACGTATAAAAAAGTGTTTATAACTTTTTATCAAATTCACAATTAAAAAGCACTCTTCAAGTTGAACACCTTTTGCAAAATTGGAATAACAAAAATAGACTAGTCTGACCAAAAAATATTAACCACTGGGACAAAATCAAACATGTTTTTATTACGAAAAGAACAAAAATTTCAGCCCTCAAAGTCAAAAGTATAGTGAGTAGCTGCTAAAACGCCACATTTTTTGGTCAGCCTTTAGTACTATGATCAAATGATTGCTTAATACCTAAAACTACTTCCGCTGCATAGAGTACTCACTTCTCACACTTACTCTAAAATATTTCGTCAAAATCGCGGTGTGTGTATAACTTAATTCAATTCAGTTATTAAACTGATAGTTTAAGTAACGTAGTAAACTGAGAATTAAATATAATCCTGAAGACATATAATTTGCATACTACTATTTTTATATAAGATACAATAACAATACAACTAGCTATAATTATTACAGTGCACTGCTATAGTACAATCTAGCCTTAGATACGTGCGCAATTGGACAAAAGGTAAGCCTTGACATAATCCGACGTGCATTTGTACAGCTATTTATTTGCAACACAATTCCACTTGAACGTATTATGTACCAATTAAACCACACAGCTCAAAATTTCATGTAAAATGAAACACTTTTGTAATAAAAAATAGTTTGCTACAGTTAAACGTCCCCAATCCGTGCAATTTTACAACAATATTTTTACGCTAAAATGCAAATTTACCCAATTAAAAATAATCTAGATATTCAATTTAAATTACCCAGTATATACCCACTGTACAAAAAACTTATATACTGTACGTACATTCGGTTTCAGGCAAGAATGACAACAGCAGAAAACTGCCAAGCCCCCAAAAAGTTTGGAAAAATATTTTTATTCAGAAAAACAACAGTTTTAAATCTAATAAAAAATAAAATTCTAGTCCATTTCAAATTCAACGTTATATATACTACACACCAAAGGCTTGAAATCATACAGAAATTCGGTCATATGGATACAAAATATTACAGAAAATTAGCAAAAAAGTATTATAAACGATTAAATCACAAATAATTTAGGCAAAAAACAAAATTAAAAGCAAACTAGGGTCAACAATGTAGTTTTGGCGGATAAAATTCGCACATAAAATGTCACTACGACTGTCTTTAAATTTCACTATCACTAGCAATATTGCAGCTTGTCAACAAAAAAGCATGGGGAAATCATGTGTTGCATTAAAATTTAAATGTTTAATTAAACCCCTTAAAAATTCTTTATTCTATAACAAAAAATGTTGTGCATGTACAAACCACTTTCCGCACATTAAAATTTTCTCCACCAAAAGAATTTACAAGGAAAACACCCAATGGCTGGAATTCACAAAAAGGTGTTCAAGCCCACTTTAGACTACCATTAAAATTAAATCTGTTTTCTACTACAGACTTATTATGCCATAAATTAACGCCAACTTTTATGAATCCCAGCCAATGAGATACAAATAAAAAACAAATCAGGAAGATCCCCAACAGCAATAGCCAGTGAGGGAAGACTGATAGTTGGCATTCTGAGCTCCGACGCGAAGTCCGCTTTGTTGATCGGACGACCAGAGGTTGGGCGTTTGCAGGATCTGAAACAGACCAAATAATGTGCTGATTCAGAAATTCGAATGCCGATTCAGAACTTCAAATGCTGATTCAGAAATTTGAATGCCGATTCAGACATTCAAATGCCAATTCAGAAATTCAAATGCCGATTCAGAAATTTGAGTGCTGATTCAGAAATTCGACCATAACCGAGGGTGAACTAGTGATGCACGGGTGAAATTGGCGAGGGAGAAGGGTACATGACCCCCGGCGGAGAAAGGTGGGCCCCAGTTATGGTTCATAGACGGGAAAGTTTTGTCGTATTTCGATTCTTAACTCAATAATTGAGGCACTTTCTAGCCGCAGCCGGAAAATTAGATCAATTTTCGATGTTTTACTCAATTTCATGGCACTTTTTTGGCCGTCAGAGGGGGGTGCGGGCTGCACCAAATCAGCATAGCTTAAACAGATTTAGCTTAGGCTTAAATTCCTTAAAATTTCATTAAAAGTGCGCTGCACCATTTATATATTAGAACCTGTCCTATCTTGGACTTATGTTAAATTTAAGAACTTGTGTAGAACTTGGAAGCAAAAAGTAAATATGCAGCCGTGTATGTAAAAAACAGTCACATATGTCACATTGCTAAAAAAATGTCAATCTCTACTTTTTCCACGAGCTCTTCAAAGGCGCACTGTACTCCCTCGCGAGTCAAGGCGGACGCTTCAATAAAAAGCATGTGATGGTTTCGAGCAAATTTCAGCCCTTCTTCCCGACTCACGGCCCGATCTTCGCCCTAAAATAAAAAAATACTTGTTACACAGCTGACTTTTATTGCCTAGTCCATACTTTGTCCATGTCCGTAAGCCAGCACACAGAAACTGCTACATATGCTCTCATAATTCACACCGGAGGAAAATACCCAAAATTGTTTTGATCTAGCAATTTTGCCAAAAAACTTTTACGTTAAAATCAATGGGTATATGAATGTCAAAACAAGACCCACAGTCTCAGTCTCGAAAAAAACACGAATTCCATCCCTATACCCCCTCCTTAAACCTTTTTCCTGGTTCCTGCCGACGTATATCATATACCCTTCCGGACAAGTGTGTGACAGAGGCTGAACTGACCCGGTCAATTTTGTTGCCGACCAGCATTTTAATGATGTCAGGCTTGGTGCAGTAGGTGTCCAGCTCAGTCTGCCAGTGCTTCAGTTTGTCGAACGTCTGTCGTTTTGTCACATCGTAAACTAAACCACACAAGTTTCATAAAGTCCACACAAGAAAAAATAGTGCCCTATTTCACGGGTTTTTTAACAACGCAAATGGATGACCGCAGTGGTCCCAAACCCAGTTCATTTTACAAACTAATGCTTTTCGAGACAAAAGAGGGTAGAGACTTCTATTTTATTTACCATGCCCATTTTTTAGTTGATCGCACTCCATCCTTATTTTGGGGCCTCCCCCCCCCCCCGAAACCCCCAAAAAAATAAAAGAAAAAATTAATAAAAAAACCACCCCGCGCGTAATTAAAAAAAAACAAAAAAAACACAAAAAAAAAAAAACACCCCCCCCCACCAAAAAACAAAAAAAAAAAAAAAAAAAAAAAAAAAAAAAAACAAACAGTGAAAACAACAAATTTCCAGTAATCAATAAAACGATATGATTTCACAAGCAAATATATACCAAATATAACTCCTTGTGCGCCGCGATAATAGCTGGGGGTCAGTGTTCGGAACCGCTCTTGTCCGGCTGTATCCTGAAAAAGATTAATACACACAGACATTTATACACACTTCGATATGCGCTCGATTGTGTCCATGCACTATAACTATATATATATGCTAACTTTATATAAACTCCAATAATTCAAAACGTTTATTTCGAATACCAACAAACATCAACTTGGCCTGGTCAGGAACCGAAATTTTTGCTTGATGAGCAAAAAAGCAGAGACAAACAGAGAGAGGTATTAAAAATTTGTCCTATCATACTTACCCAAATAGCTAGCTTCACTCTATTTCCTTGCAAATCAACTGTCTTGACTTTAAAGTCAACTCCTGTAACAAGACAAATCATAAAATCACTTAAAATAAAGACAGAGTACAGAATATTCGTCAATAGGGTATATGACAAATAGACACTTTCAGAGTTTTCTTGAGGATACACAGTACACGCTACACAGCGTATGGTATCAACCACTTCACAGCTTAATACAAATAAATTTATGCAAACAGCAATTTGAGTTTGAGATGGAAATTAGGCTGACCGATGGTAGCGGCAACATTCGGATCAAATTTGTCATCAACAAAACGGAGCAATAAACTGAAACAAACAACCGCATTATGAGTATCAGTTTTTCGTTAAAACAAGTATACAGTATACATTTACATAGAACAAGTTTTATTACGCTTTCAGCGTCAGTCTTATATAGTATGTATATTCTGACTCATGGGCCGGTATTCATAAGTCGGGATAAAAAGCTCGGCTTTTTATCCGCAAGTGGGGCTTGAAAAAGCCGGGATAAAAAGGTTGGCTTGTGCGCAAGCCTAGATTTTTATCTGAGCTTTTTAGTCCTAATGAAAAAATCAATAAAATATGTGTAGAAGCCGTGATTATAATCCGAGCTTGATTTTTTGAATACCATAAGCCCGGCTTTTTATCCCAGCTTTTATGAATACCAAGAAGCCTGGATTAAAAGCCGGAATTTTAAGCCAGGCTTGGTGCAAGTCCGGATAAAAAGCCGAATTCCAGTCATAACACACTACACACACCGGTCACAGACACAACACAAATTTTCCGTAAAAGTCAATAAAACACTTGAAATTAGTTTAAAAATAAGCGTTTCAAGCTATAATTTAAGTGTTTCACAAAGTTTTACGCAAAACTTTAGTGGTAGTGCTACGTTGTGATTGTGATTTGTAAATTACAGCCATAACACACACACAGGTCACAGACACACCGAAAATACCTGGATTTTCCAACGTCACTTTCACCAATAATAAGCAGTTTCAAAGTTGTTATAACATCTTCATTTTGAAAATTCATACTGCAACTAAATAATAAACACACTATTATCGTTGAAACTTGCGGTGCAGCGCAACTCATAATACAACGTTTTGGGTTAAATGCAATTAGGGGGGAAATAATGAACCTATTTTTTTAAGTAGAGCACCTTGGGGGAAGCATTTTTGCTTCAAGAACCCCTATTTCATTTTTTGGATTTTCAGAGATATGAACCCACGAAATCTGAACCCCGAGTGAGGGACGTTCTAGCAATTTTTTTCAGAAACCCGTGTTTTTTTTGTTTTAAACGTGATTACGGTTAGGCTTCTAAAGACCTTTTAGGCCGCAGCCTAACCTCTCGCCAGTTTTTTTTCAATTTTGGGTAAAATGACCTGATAGTTCAGTTTTCTGTCATATGTTTCTTTGGTTCATTTGAAACAGTGCTGGTTTTTTCTCTTTATTCAGTTTGTGTTGTTTTTTCATCTTAACTAATGTTTTTCAAGAAGTAGAAGAATCAATTTACTCACCACATGAAATAGAGTATATAATAAATGGTTAACAAAACGAACAAAAAATGTTAACACGTTTTTGTTTTTACACACACACACACACACAAATGTTTTTTACTGTACGTCTTTGTTGAAGAATAATTTTTTCTTGGCGAGTAAACGCTTCTTTCTTCTTCAAAACTATCCAGCAATTTTTGGCTTCAAGCTTTTGGCCTGGCAGCCCTGGCGTGCGTCCTGGCCCGCAGGGATCAGTTTTGGGACCATTGCTTTTTCTGATATATATAAATAATATAACGGATGTTGTTAGACATAGTAATATATTTTTATATGCTGACGATGCAAAAATTTATTTTGCTTATCCTAAAACAGGAATTAACATCAATCTTTTTAAGGATGATATTAGACAGTTAATTTTGTGGACCAATAGAATGCAACTTAGTATAGCTTTCAATAAGTGTGCTATCCTCCATCTTGGTTTTGGGAACCCTTTAACTGATTTTCAATTATATAAATAATGACATTATTCCATCTGTCAATGTTATTAAAGATCTGGGAGTTTGGATTAGTCATGATTTAAAGCCTATTTCTCATATAAGAAAAATAGTAGCAACAGCTGCCCAGATGGTAAATTTAATTTTCATCGCTTTTGAAACTAAAGATGTAAATTTCCTCTTGAAACTCTATTTTGCGTATGTGCGTCCACGTTTAGAATACGCATCTGAAACTTGGTCGCCTTATTATAAAAAAGATATCGCCTTAATCGAAAGTGTAAAACGGCGTTTCACCAAACGACTATTAAACTTATGAAATTTGTCCTATTTTCAACGATTGAAATTTCTAAATATGATAACACTAGCAGAACGTCGTATTGTTAAAGATTTAGTTTTTGTTTATAAGATGATACACAACCAGGTTAATCTAAATGTAAATGAATTTTTTATTCCTTATTAGTCAAATACCAGAGGTCATTGTTATAAATTTTTGACGCCTCAAGTTCGATTAGAAGTCAGAAAGCATTTTTTTGCTGTCAGAGTTATCCCAATTTGGAATTCACTTCCACCGGAGATTGTAGCCAGCCGATCCACTGCTATTTTTAAAAAGAAACTACAACTTTTTGACTTTAGTGCTTTCCTGAAATATGATCCCTAAGCTCATATTTTTTTAGCATGTGTAGTTTGTTTCTCCGTCGACTTTCATACATCGAACCTTTTTTTTCTAGAAATTATTTTCCGAACTACTCTCAAGCCCTTTAGCCTTTTTTCTGATTTTTTTTGGTTGGTCAAAATGCTTTTTCGGCAGGCCTTTTAAGGTCAAATTTTTGGCCACGGTTTGCCTTCTCATTTGCAGTATATACTATATATGTATTTTTTCTTTTTTTACAAAAATTGTGTTTTTTCTTGTGGTTGTTTGCGTTGTTGTTTGCTTGTGGTTGTCTAACGTTTTTATGTTTTCTTTTTTGTTCTTGTTTCAGCTAACTGTATTACAACTTATGCATAACTGCTCTGCTGTTCTGCTTCCGTGTTTATTGTCAAGTGAGTAAACCTTTTGTTTGTTTGTTTGTTCACTTACCAAAAAAACACTGAAAATGCAGTTTTCAAGGGGTCATAGCTCAGGGGCCGTATTCTCAAAATTACCTGCAGGTAAAGTTAGGCTAACTTTACCCACAGGTAAGAAAGTTAATTCTGTGGGTAAAGGTAAAGTTAAAATTGAAAACAAGGTTAACATCAACCATTGAGGTTAAAAATCTGCACAATACATTAACTTTAGGTGAAAAACAAGAAAAACCACTTTTCTTGCCCGAATATTAAAGATACCTTCAGCTATCACGTTGGCTTTAGTCACTGTTTGAGAATACGATTTTACCTTCACCTTACCTGTGGGTAAAGTTAGCCTAACTTTTAAACTTTACCTGCAGGTAATTTTGAGAATACGGCCCCAGAAAAAAAAATTTGTGGATAGGGGTTTTATTACAAAAAATGCTTCCCTTGAAGAGCTATAATATAAAAAATAGGCCCACTATCCCCCCCAACCCCGACTGCACTTGATAATGATCCAAAGTTTAGGGAAAACTTTAGTTTTCACCTTTTTTAGCAAATAACGTTCTACTCATATCGTTGTCGTACTGACATTGCCTTGCGAAAATATATTAGTTTCTACAGGAAATATTAAAATTGTGGACAGTAGCAGTTAATCAGTCAGACAAAAGCATAGTGAGATAAATCACAGAAAATTCAAAAAACATTGGTTTTACGTTTTTTAAGTCGCTGTACCAATTTTTGTCAATTATTAAAGAGACATACAAAAAAATTATTTTTCAAATATTAAAACTCTTGGTAGCGGGTTGAAATTAAATAAAATTGTGTCAGATTTAGCGAAAATAAAAGCCACGTCAACGTCAAATCTCAACGGTGAAAAAATTAATTATCGCTCTGAAAGCCAGCCAGCTGTTTACAATGAGTTTTAATTTTATTTTTGTCGAAGTTTCAAAAACGTCAACTTAATAAACTTTAATTTTGAACGAATGCTCAATAATTGTTCTCACTGTGACGCCAGGAACAAAAACATACATATGTCTATAAATTATGAATGAAATACATGTACATGACGTGTTGCATGCTGTTCGTTGGCTTCAAGCGCCATTGAAATTTTACAGAGCGATTTATTTCGCGCAAGGCGGTTCACGTACCAGTTACCACGTGACGTAAACAAATTGCCTAAAGCCCGGTTCATACTTGTCCTTAAGAACACAGGGACAGGGACAAGGACAATTTTTGGTCAGCTATTGTGCATCTTTGGCCAAATCGTTGCGTCTAACTTTTTGCATCCGAGTTTTACTTGACCTGAACTTCTTTCGTTCAAAAAAGTGGCTCATTTGGCCATGTAGTTTTCTTGAAACTGCTTAAGGACAAATTGATAGGGACAAGAATAAGGACGAGTATGAACCGGGCTTAAGTGTAGATCACAGAAAAAATTATGAGTAGAAAAAAAGTAGAAAATTAGTAGAAATATAGTAGAAAAAAAGTAGAAAATCTTTTCTACTTTTTTTCTACTATTTTTCTACTTTTTTTCTACTTTCTACCTTGGCAAGTTTCTACTCTTTTTCTACTTTTTTTCTACTATTTTCTACTTTTTTTCTACTTTTTTTCTAAATTTAGTGCAAGTTTCTACTTTTTTTCTACTTTCAGTTCAAAAATTTTCTACTTTTTTTCTACTATTTTTCTACAATTTTTCTACTTTTTTTCAACATCTTTTTGAAATTGTTCCGGCTACTTTTTCGTTCTAACCTTACCTATATACACACTCTGCAGGCGAAAAATGCTAATTAAAGCACTTTTCATTTCATTAACTTTTCTACATTTTTTCTACATTTTTTCTACTATTTTTCTACAATTTTTCTATAATTTTTCTACAATTTTTCTATAATTTTTCTACAATTTTTCAATATCTTTTTGAAATTGTTCCGGCTACTTTTTCGTTCTAACCTTACCTATATACACACTCTACAGGCGAAAAATGCTAATTAAAACACTTTTCATTTCATTAACTTTTCTACATTTTTTCTACTATTTTTCTACTATTTTTCTATAATTTTTCTACAATTTTTCAACATCTTTTTGAAATTGTTCCGGCTACTTTTTCGTTCTAACCTTACCTATATACACAGTCTGCAGGCGAAAAATGCTAATTAAAACACTTTTCATTTCATTAACTTTTCTACATTTTTTCTACTATTTTTCTACTATTTTTCTATAATTTTTCTACAATTTTTCTATAATTTTTCTACAATTTTTCAACATCTTTTTGAAATTGTTCCGGCTACTTTTTAGTTCTAACCTTACCTATATACACACTCTACAGGCGAAAAATGCTAATTAAAACACTTTTCATTTCATTAACTTTTCTACATTTTTTCTACTATTTTTCTACAATTTTTCTATAATTTTTCTACAATTTTTCTATAATTTTTCTACAATTTTTCAACATCTTTTTGAAATTGTTCCGGCTACTTTTTCGTTCTAACCTTACCTATATACACACTCTACAGGCGAAAAATGCTAATTAAAACACTTTTCATTTCATTAACTTTTCTACATTTTTTCTACTATTTTTCTACAATTTTTCTACAATTTTTCTATAATTTTTCTACAATTTTTCTATAATTTTTCTACAATTTTTCAACATCTTTTTGAAATTGTTCCGGCTACTATTTCGTTCAAACCTTACCTATATACACACTCTACAGGCGAAAAATGCTAATTAAAACACTTTTCATTTCATTAACTTTTCTACATTATTTCTACTATTTTTCTAGTATTTTTCTATAATTTTTCTACAATTTTTTTACAATTTTTCTATAATTTTTCTACAATTTTTCAACATCTTTTTGAAATTGTTCCGGCTACTATTTCGTTCAAACCTTACCTATATACACACTCTACAGGCGAAAAATGCTAATTAAAACACTTTTCATTTCATTAACTTTTCTACATTTTTTCTACAATTTTTCTATAATTTTTCTACAATTTTTCTATAATTTTTCTACAATTTTTCTACATCTTTTCAAAATTGTTACGGCTACCTTTTCGTTCTAATCTTACTTATATATATATACGCCCAACAAGAGAAAAAATGGTAGTTAAAACTAGATATGGCGTACCCGCGGGGGGGGGGCTGGGAGGACATCAGCTTCCAGTACCCCCAATCATCTTCGCGATTTTACCCCTCCCCCTTTTCGCAATTTCAGCCCCCCTTTTTCACTTTTTTGTCTGGTCCCCCTTTGGTTTTATGACACCACCGAAAAAAATTTTCGACACGTCCCCAGTTGCCCAAAATTACACTAAAATTTCAAAAATTTTCTTTCGAGGGGCTTTCGACCCCAATTCATCAATGCTATATAGTGGTGCGGGGAAAAAACCCTATTTGCAACTTTTCGGGTCGTCCTGTCACCTGTGCTCCACATAAATCGGATCCATTAATGCTCGCGGCTGTTATATAAATTGTAAACAATAATCTGACACTATTTAGAGACGATTAGAACGAAAAAAACAAGGTCTTCGGAAAAAAATTGCGAAAGCGTATCTCACTGAGGGTTCAGATTTCGGGGGTTCATATCTCGAAAAAATTAAAAAAATAAAATAGGGGTTTTTGAAGCAAAAATGCGCCCCCAAGGTGCTCTATGTACTCAAAAAAATAAGTCCACTATTTCCCCCAACTGCATTTAACCCACATTCTCCATCCATTTAAGCTGGTTATAAACGGGAAAAATACGGGGATTAGAAAATAATTGCAAAAACGTCCATCACGAAGGGCTCAGATTTCGGGGGTCGTACTCGTATCTCAGAAAATCAAAAAGTGAAATTTATATATAGGTTTTCTTGAGGCAAAAATGCCATAATAAAACCGAGTTAATTATCCGGAAAAAAACAGGAAATTATATACCATAATAAAACAGGAAATTATCTGGAAAACCCCAAAAATTATCCAGAGAAACCGGCAATTATTCGGTAAAACTTGGAAAATTTTCGGAACACTCGGAAATTATCTGGACAAAAACTGGAGAAAACACGGAAATTATTCGGGAAAAAGTTTTGCGTTGACGGAAAAACCCGTCGCAGACGAAAAGTTATTGCATTTATTTTTTCCTTTGCTTTTAGCTACATGATGGCGCAAGTAGCCAATAAATATTCATGGATGGAGTCGATTAATAAATTCGGGTGTGAAGTTGACAGTTATGAACAGGCGCTGAAAGGAAAAGCATCGGTTGTCGAGCGAACATGCGCCGAGCTGGCCGCGGTTTTGAGAACTCAAAAACTGGATATGAATGGTGAAGCGGGCTTTATATATATATATATATAAGTTTTTTTTATTGGGCTTAGAATTATATATATATATATATATTAGGGATAGACCGCTGGCTCGGCTCGGCTCGGCTCGGCTGCCGAGCCGGCCGGCTCGGCTCGGCTCGGCAAATTGCCTTTGGCTCGGCAATTTTGCCGCGCCAGGCCGAGAGCTGAGACAGTCGTGAATTTTCAACAACTAACTTTCGAAAGTTTAAAAACTCTTCCCAGAATCCAAAAAGCAAGAGCTGTTCTGATACGATTTTTGTGTTTTTCCGTTAAAAAACCGCTCTCTCATACCGGTATATCCCGGGGGGAGGGCGGCCGCCCTACCCAAATTTTTTTGATTGGAATTACTTCGTGTAAGAATATGTGTGTAGTAGACGCAATTTGTTTGCTTAATATACTGTTTTGTGTTACGTTTATATCATTGCAAAAACGACATTTTTAATAAATTTGCTATCCGCATTGCAATATCGAAAAGCTTAGTAAATTTTTCAACTTTTCACTCTGGCGCCCGTTGCACAGTCAACAGTTAATCAACAGCTGAAAAAGCGGTGGTAAGATAAGCAATATTCCATGGTTCTTCAGATATAGTAAAAGATAGTAAAAGTGAAAAAATTTAACGTATAAATACTAAAGACATATAGTAATATTGTTGGTAAAAACCGGCTTCGGGGCGAAAATGGACGTCAAAAGAAATCTGGCCCTCCACAGGAATCTGAATTTTCTGTAAAGTTTTTTCAGTTACACATTTTTCAGATGTTACATCAGGGTTTTTTTGTGTAAAATAGGGTGTATTTACACATCGGCCGCCTAATTTACACAGCAAAAATTAAAAATACACACTGATTTACACAGCCCCATTTTGCCCCAAAAGTTGATGAAACGGCCTATTTTGGTTGTAAAATTTACAAAAATTCGCGAAGTGGCGATTTGTGCCTGTGGTGACCTCTTTGTCCTAACAAAATTAAGTCTAATTTTTGACCCCAAAACAAAAAATTTTCAGTTTCCGCTCTTAAACGGCTTATGATTTTTTTATTTTAGCATTCGTTTTTATGCACTTGAAAGTTGACAGTGAAAAAGCAGCCACGCTGAGCCATTTCTTGTCCTACGTCAAACTACTGTAAAAGTTTTACACCCGGACTTGAAAAAAAATGAGTAGGATCTGGCTGATAGAACAACTCTCTACCTGTGTAAACTATGCATGTACAGGGGGTCTCGGCCTGGGTGTTAGGGCTTGTTTCAGATTTTTCGAAATTTTAGGGGGGCTTGCCCTGGCGTGTCGGATACGAGAACTGACAAAAACGCAAAAATTTTCAATTATCTCATTTTTTATTTTCGTATGTAGTTCGAGTCTCAAAGTCGAAATATTACTTTTCACGTGAAAAAACTGTCAATTTTTACCTAAAAAATGCTATAATACTCACTTTTAAAAA
>JASANF010015879.1:0-74073 GCA_030248245.1 Trissonchulus sp. WLG1_4
CCAAAATGACACTTTGGATTTGAAAGAATTGGTTTTGTCCAAAAAGTTGCGAGGGCCAGCCAGCCGGCCGACCAGTTTTCTCCGCCGGCGCGGCTTACGCGGCCGGTTACAGACACTAATTTTGTAATTTTGTCGGCAGAACGGACAAACGTATTTAACTATCAGAACTATTTTTTAGGGAAAAAGAATGCCGCCTAAACATTGGGAACATAAAATTGCATTTCGAAGGCGATTTTATTGACGACCTATTGAACGCTTTTCAATGTTTGTTCACTAAATCGATTCATTCCTCTTTGGGTTCTCAGCTGTGCGGTGTGGTCAAGGATGCTATCAATAAACAGCTGAACGATCTGTTACATTCGATTCCCACTCGAATCCCTATTTTACCGGGGCTGGACTTTGAAATCGCTATTGTGTCGTAAGAGTTGACATTTTTTCAAATTAGATTTTTTTATTCCCTGAAATTAATATTTGTAGTTTTTGTGTACCTATTTTAGCCAGTTCTTGAATTTCATCAGTAGAATTAATAATTTAACAGTTTGTAGGTTTGCTTTATTGCGTAAAATTTGTTACTTCATCAATTCAACAATTTTATTTGATCAACTTGTTCAAGTATTTTTTATTTTGACAGAAAAACATTAATTTGCCCTACTTATTGATTCATTTTTAATTATCTTATTTAGCATTTAGAAAGCGTGTTTCCCGTTTTATTCAACTTAAAACTATTCAAAATTGATCTATCAATTAATTAACTAATTTTATTAACTCATTCAACCCCTGTTTCAGTCAGCCCTATATAGGCAAAGACATCCTGGAAATTGGAATCAAGGGGGACGTGGTTCATTCCCGGGAAAAGTTCCCTTTCTCCCCGGACCCCCTTCCCCCTCCTAGTGAAGCCAGCAGGGGCAAAATGGTGGAACTGGGCATTTCGGACTATGTGGCCAACACCATGGCATATGAGCTGTATGAGCAAAGTAGGATAATCCCATTAATCTTAATATTAAATCCAAGCTTTCTATTCAAATTAATCTACTTAATCCAGAGATTAGATGTAAGCTTACAATTGGAATTAATCCATTTAATCCAGGGATTAAGGCTAAGCATATGATTCGGATTAATCCACTTAATTCTAAGCTGAACTACGCTAAAGCTTGATTCATACTTGTCCTTAAAAACATAAAAACAAGACAGGGACTAGGACAATATTAGTTTCAAATGATGTGACAAAATCGACATTGTCGTTTTGCTTTTAATTTTAAACCGGACATGCCTCCAATTTTATTTTTAAGAAAAACTGCTTGGATTGGTACGCCAGTTGTTTGGGATTCGACCCTAATTACCCTACTCTGTACCTAAAGTGTCAGTCGACCCTAACCATGAAATCAAGAGTACATAATATAGAGTCAGACACGATTATGTATGTACTCTTGACGAAATGTAAGTACCAGAACAAACAACTGCTACAATCCAAACTACAAATTTATGCCAAAAAACTAAATAGAAACTAAATTATCTTAAAACCAGATCTGTTTCAGAAAACCTCAGTATCACAGTCGACAATGATTTTTTGACGCCCTTTGGAGAGAACGGTCTTTTGAACACAACTTGTTACAAAGAAGCAGCGTGTTTGGGATTTTTTTGCCCAGAAATCACTGAAAGTTGGCCAAATACAGTTGCCCAGGTCAAAGTCTACGCAGTGGAATCGCCTTACACTCATTTTCATGACAACGGACTTCATTTATACGCGGACGTTGCTGTCATTGTTCAAGTAAAGCCCGGTTCATACTTGTCCTTGTCGGTATCGTATCAAAATTGTGTCTGAACCAAGTTGAAACGAAGTCTAGTTCTGCAAAAATTAAAGGTCGAAATGTTGACGTTAAAGTGAAACGCCTAGTATATATATGGCATATTTTAGTAGTGAGGTTATACTAAAATATATTATGTAGGTACCCCATCATTCTAAAGTCTGACCAAAAATGCTGGAGCCTCAGAAAAAAAGAAGACGCGATTTCATTACGGTCTGAATTAATTGCAAACATCAAGAGTACAGCGACTAAAGTCTGACCAAAAATTCCTGAACCCTGAAAGAAAAGAGGTGGCGTGATTTAGGCAGCTACTCACTGTCTCTGGATGGCTGATATTCGTTCTTTTCGTAATGAAATTGCATCTTTCTTATTCTCTCAGGGTCTAGCAATTTTTAATCAAACTTTAGTCGCTAAAATCACGCCACCTGTTTAGTCTCAGGGAGAGGGCTCATCAATTTCTGGTCAGACTTTAATCTTTTAATTCCTGAATCATTTCTACAACCGTGGTTAGTTAGTTATTACAGTTATTATATTGTGTATAATACCTATTCGTTTAGCTTAGCCAGCAATAACGTTGGCGGCTGAACGAACATACCTACAGTTGCAAAGTGCAACCTGCACGTATGAATCGACGAAAAAACTAATTTTCATCCTTCCATCTATATTTCAGGTCTACACAAATGAAAGCCAGTGGAAGGACTTATTATTCGCCATGGGAACGATCGAAGGATTGATTGACAGCTTGGAAATTCGCAACAACAGCGACTCGACCTATACGCTGCACGGGGAAGCTAGGGTGATAAACACAGACGCTACGATGATCAATTGCGTGCTAAAGACAATTAATCAGCAAATTGTCAATGCGGTCAGTGGCATACCGTACTTCCTCGAATAAAGCCCCGGGGCTTTATTGTTTCGTGAAGTTCCAAACGGGGGCTTTATTCAAGGCAGGGGCTTTATTTTTCCCTGAAGGTCCAAACGGGTGTTTTATTCAAGGCGGGGGCTGTATTTCTTGGTGAAGTTTTGCTGACCAGTAGCCCGTTTCAATAAACTCACAGGCCCACAGGCACAAATTTGTGGGCCTGCTGTGACCTGTCGCCACAGGTGCCTGTGAATCCCGTTTCAATAAGCGCACAATGCTACCTGTCACAGGCCACAGGCACAGGTCACAATTCCACAGGTGACGCACACAATGTGACTGCATGTTTGGCTTGCCTGCAAACGCACATAGGTACGCTGCTGAGAAACAGCCTGCTGTTATATGCTCGTTATATGATTTTCGCTGTGCCTGTGGCCTGTGAGCTGTGACCTGTGCCTGTGAGATATTGAAACGGAGTTCACAGGCACAGGCTCACAGGCCCACAAATTTGTGGACCTGTGAGTTTATTGAAACGGGCTACAGATGGGCCCAGTTGTAACAAGTGCAGCTCTTGTAAAATCTTACAATTGCACATAACAATTATATTGTAGCGTTTCTAAAATTTCCAACTGTTACAAATGTAAGACTTGTACTTGAGTAACGGGGCCCAGACGTAAGTCAAAAGGACGTTGTGAATAAAGTAACCGGGGGTTTTATAATTTCGTGAGTGGCTTGACGGCGGATTTATTCGAGACAGGGGCTTTATTGAAGACAGGGGCTTTATTCGAGGTAATACGGTAGATGAAATGGCCTTAAGCGTGGTTCATACTTGTCCTTCAAGTCAGCACGGGAAAACTACTGCCTAACTGAAGCATATACGGAAAGTCAGCCGTTCAAATTAAAACTCAGAAACTGAAACCTAATTAACGATAGAACTTCAGCCGTGAAGGTTCTGTAGCACTCGATAAAAGTTAACGGACAAGTGGAAAAGTATGATGCGTTAAATCCATATGGAGCAATATATTCTGGTATTTGACCAAATACCAACAGCTGCCTACGTATATAAAAACCCAGAATGAATTTTGCCATCTCCCAATTGGCAAAAAGTGGGTGGAAATTGCGCTAAAAATTCCCCTCCGTACAAAAGTTTAGTCAATTTAAACACCTAAACTGAAAATCTGGCTTCAATATTTGCTTATTTATTTTAGCTTTGGGGTCTGCTTGCCCACGAAGTGATCGAAGTTATCGATACGAATCTTAGAACGGGTTTGAAGCTACCGAAAATCCCCCTGATGGAATTTGGCGATATATCGATCGAAACGTATCAGAAATCAGCCTTGATCAGCGCTAACTTGGCCTACACTGGAAACTACACCATACACATTGGAAATCAAACGAATGTTTAAATTTGCCAGTTTCGATTTCAATTAATGCCTAATTCATACTTGTCCGTAATAAGGAATTAATGTCCTAAAGCCGATGTAGATAAAACTTTTGCAGATACAATCGTGATTTTTTGCTATTTCACAGACTTGCAACCACAGATGTACGTGGGGGGGTCTGGGGGGGGGGCCAAGCCCCATCCCCCAGATTTGAAATTCCGGGACAAGCCCCCCTTCAGATTTGACCCGTCGGGACAAGCCCCCGTCTCTGAAACCCCAAAATCGCCTCAGATCGCCATAAAATGCTTCAAAAATGTCCAAAAAAACGCAAAAATTGCTAAGAATGTCGGAATTTCGCAAAAAATTTCCCATTTTTAGGCAAAAATGGGAAATTTTCGCGTTTTTAGGACAAAATATCGGGACAAGCCCCCCTAAAGTGTCGAAAATTTCGGGACAAGCCCCCGCAGACCGAGACCTCGTGTACATGTATGCTTGCAACCGTCAAAAATAAAGCCAGGGGTGGACGCTGATCGTTCAGAATGATGGATACACATAGGAAACGAATAAATAAAAAAATGCAAAAAATTTGATGCGGCCAAAAAAGTGGAACAATAGTTATCAGACTCTCCCATTAGGGTCGATTCACAATTTGCAGCCGTATGCCCGTTCACTGTTCAGCCAACAAAATTACGTACGAGATAATCATAACCACCATAAACTCTGACCAAAAATTGCTGAATCCTGAAACAAAACAAGTGGCGTGAATTTTGTAACTACTCGCCCTACTCTTGACGCATGCAATTCGTTTTTTTCGTACTGAAATCGCGATTCTTTTTGTCACACGATCCAGCATTTTTAGTCACTTTGGATCAGTTAGCACAGTGACTATTTCGTAATTTTGCCGGCTGAGCGGACATACGGCTGGAAGTCTGAATCGACCCTACTTTTGTCAAACGGACCCAAAACCTCAGCATATTACAGCCTTTATTCATGAGACAAATAGAGACCATGACATCATTATATTAATTAAAATTAAAGTTGTCCAATACATTGCATTAGGAATAGGATTACGGTTGAACGGGACAAACAGGCAAACGGATTAACGGGATCAAACGGATTAAATTAAATTAATCCTTAAGTCCATCGAAAAACATTTTCGAACTTGACTTTCAACAATACATACATTTAGCATGTTTCAAAGAGTAGAGCACAAATTTCGGTGTTGCAATGACAAAAATTTTAAACCAACTTGGTACAAAGTAAACAATAAGAATAATTTTCAGGAACATATTTTAGACTTAAAAATATCTTTAGTATAAACACAAGAACGAAAAAAATCTTAGCAAAATCCAGTTAAATTATAAAAAATGTTAAGATTTTTTTGAAAAATAAATATATCCTTAATTTCTGAAAGCGCGCTTGGGAATAAGTTTTCAAAATAAAAAAAGACATTTTTACTGCCGTTCGGCCAAAAATTACCAGAAAAAACAGCCAGGTTTTGTTAATTTGATTAAAAAAATATCAGCCATTTCAATCCAATCTAAACCAATAATATTGCAGAGTATAAATAACTCATGACTATATTATACGGACAGAACATCAAATATATATACCTCACAGTACAGAGTAAATAATTATAAACATAATTTAGCATACAACAAGGACAACACATATATATGTACGTTATATCAAGAGTACAGAGCTAGTTATTTATTATCCATTATGGACTTTGGCGGATCAAACTTTAGTTAAACACAATAGTAAAAAAATAATATAATTGACTACCGTCTGACAAAAAAATGCTGCGACAAAAAGAAACATGCGATTTCATTACGAAAAGAACTAATTGTATCAAGAGTACAGCGAGTAGTCACAAAAATCATGCCACCTGTTTTGTCTCAGGGTTCAGCAAGTTCTGGTCAGACTTTAGTAGTGAAACTTACAATAAGCCGAATTAGGATTTCATTTCGCAGAAATTCCCGAAAATTTTCATTCATCTACTAAACCCATTACTGAATTATTCCCAAGTCTAATCTACTAAATCATTTAATTTTTAATCCCATTTTTACCACATGCAGCAAATCCATTAGATCACATTCGCTAAATCCACAAAAAAATAAACCAGGCTCAATCTTGTCTAAAAAAACTGAGCCCTATCTATGTACTCTTGACAGCAAAACACTGTTAGCATAGTAACGCAGACTTCTGCGTTTAAAAAGTCGTAGTTTTTTGCATCTACGCAAAAAATTCCAAAAATGCAATCAGAGAGATCCCATTTTTAGAACAAAGGGGGACATATTATATACAGCAGAGTACAGTCGTTTTAAAATATCCACCTGGATGGTGGTTTTTTTAGACCGACTACCTTAAGGCCGGAGTTATTTTCGTAACAATATCGCTATTTTTTTAATCAATCAATTAATTTAATCAATAATCATTCGATCAATAAATTTTTAAGAATATTTTAAATAAACTGGATTTAAACCCGTGGTTACTGAAACAAAGCTATTCTTAATTGACTCCTGGTTCTGGGTCAGGTGAGTCAGCCCAGTACCCACGAATTCGCTCAAGTAGTTCAAGCTTGGTCCTGAAACCCTAGGTTACGGGTAAGCCAGGAAACCCTGAGTGTGGTATGACTGAAGTATGTAGGCTTGGAAACCCACGTGTGAACGTGCTCCACTGTTGAGGGTTCGCCCCGGGAGCATGAGTATTGACCGAGGGTGGTTGTGGTGTAGTGGTTAGCGTTAGCATTCTTGACGTCGACGCGAGCGGCCCGCGGTTCGATTCTCGGCGCCTCTAATTCTTTTCTATCTTTACAAGTCTGGAAATATCTTTCATTCAACACAATACAGCCAAAGGTAAAAAAATATTGTTAAAAATATCCGTTAAAACCCAGAATACAACTCACGTTTGGACCAAAAAATATACAAAAATAACTGTCGGCCTGTTGAAACAAATATACAACATAACCAGACGCAAAAAAAAGATACTTAGTTATGCATACTAATTCATGCACAAGAGAGTACAAAAGTACTACGCCTCCGCCAGATTACATTTAATCTCAACTGGATTAAATTAATTCGTAGCAGGATTAAAATAATCCTAGCGCAGCACTATTGTGACTCTTTTCACAAAACGGATTAAATTTTCAATACTAGAAAAGGTTTCTTAACATGAGAATTTCACAGCAATAATCTGTTGAACTCGGTCAAGTTAATTTAAAAAAACTGAATGCGGATTAATTAATTTGAAACTTTAAATCATTTTAATCCGCTTTGATAAACTGAAGACAGACGAAAATTGTCTAATCTAAGTCCGATCATACCACATTATTTACAAACAAAAACGTGGAAAGCTAAAATTCACATACAAAATTTACAAAAAAATTTACCGCACAGAATTTTAGTGGGCAGTATTGGTTTCTAACCAAAATATATGTGGTAAAAATTAGCTATCAACATACATGTTTGAGGAAGGGATGGGGGGCACCCCCCTTAAACTCAAGGGTCCGCGGGAAAGCTCCCCGAAATTGGGGTAGGAAATGGCACTTTTTCACAACATTTTGGGTACTTTTGGTCCTTTTAGAAGGAAAAAGGATCCCCAAAATTTTGACATCGTTACATGTATGATTATCAAATTTTTCCGAAGATACATACATATATATATATATATATATATATATATATATATATATATATATATATATATATATATATATATATATATATAAATATATATATATATATATATATATATATACACACAAAACTCACGTTCAAACTAGACTAAACTAAAAAATAGTAACTGAAGTTAAAAAACTGTAAACGTAACTTAGAGGGTCAAAAGTTGAAACTAATCAAAAATGACATACAAGAGAAACAGCAAGTGTAATGGATAAATAATAAAAAAACTGCACATAGATTGGGGGATTACTTTGACAAACTGTATTAAATTATTTACAGAGATACTAATTAAATATTAATTATATAGAATATTAATTACAATTTAAATTCTATAGCACCTATATATACATACATATTATTAAAATAATTCAATACGAATAAACTATACCAAGAATTACTGAAGTTTTAATTAGATTTTTTGAAATGCAAAAAATTATTTAGAATACAAAACCGCATACACCAAGTTTTTTTTTAAAAATACGAAACCATATATTATTCTCGTTTAATATATTAAAAAACTAAAATTAGTTTTCTCAACAGGGCAATCAAAATATACTACATCAAAGCAATAAATATACATAGAATGACAAACAAAATAGGACTTAGGCATCGAAATATCGCTGCAGTTTGAACACAATACGTCACACGAACAAACGCGATTCACTAAACAAGCTTTTGCTTTATTACCGGATTAAACGGATTACACTCACGGGGGGGTCCGGGATCCCCTACCCAGATTTTTTATTTTAGCACAAGGGCAAGCAAAATTTGACCCACATTACAAGGGCAAGAAAAATTTATATGAAATGAGCTCTTACATAATAATGGGCATTTCCATCGAATTTATGCGATTTTACCTTTTACCAAATTCCAAAAACGATAATTTTTACGCTAAAACACGTAGCTTTTGTATGACTTGGTACAAGGGTATTCAAAATGTAGGTACCTACATAACTTCACAAAAATGGACCTCCGTATAAAGGGTATTCCCCGCTGCACATTCCTTTGGCGAATCGCAAAGTTACACTACAGTAAGCCTTTTCAGAAAATAGCGGACTCTATTTCAGACTTAATCTTAGTAGACAAAGTGTCACTACTTGCACAAAAATCTTAAGAATGTTCTGGTGCCGAGTTATTGTGAAGATTAAGTTTAATCTAATCCAGTAATTCAATTTTTAATAAGACCCTACGAAACTTAAGCCCGGTTCATACTTTTTTGTCCTTAAGGACATATAGACAGGGACAAGGACAATATTCGGTCAGCTGAGATGAAGCATTGATTCGTTCGCATTTGTTTGGTCTAATTTCTGCATACAAACTGGACTTGACCCTGTCATTCTTCATGAAAAAAAAATTATATTTCGCCAGGTAGTTTTCTTGAAGTTGCTCAAGGACAAAACGATAGGGACAAGCATAAGGACGAGTATGAACCGGGCTTTAACGTCCAATCCGTGCAATATGAAAAAGCCTATAGCTGCAATCGACATATTATATACCGTTTTTGCACATTTTCTGGGCAGTTATTATACAAAAAACCACAAACCATTAAAATACACACAAAAATAATAATTATATTTACAAAACTGACTTACATACAGTTCAATAATTTACAAAAAAGTCACCAAAAACTAAACATTGGCCATATCCCTGAAATTAATTAGTATATCAACTCGAGGTGTGGTTTTAAGCTTGATTAAACGGATTAAATTATCCAAAAAATTTCTTACCTTCTTAACGGGTTACCTAATCCAAAGCAAATTATTTTCTTACCTACACAGTCGCTCATACTTGAAAAATTTGCGCCAACTGCATCCGTGTGTCAAATTGCAATATTGCATTAAGCCAAACAAGTAATTTTCAAGAATAAAATGAGGTTATATACTGAATTAACCTACTCGGGTTAATATGGTCTTAATCTAATCCAGTTATTCTGGTGTATTAATCCCCTTTTCATGTCTCGCGAAAACGTCTTGCTATCTGAACCTCATGCGGCGACTAATATGTACTCCACTGCCTAAATCTACCAATTTTTAATATAAAAATAAAAAATATCAAACGGACTATTTTATTTTGACGTATGACAAGCATTGGCCCAGTAGCTCAAATGGTAGACCACTGGTCTGCAGATTCAGAGATGGGCGGTTCGAATCCCACCTGGGCCCATTCGCTGTTAATTCTATCTGAGATTCCCCTTCTTTTCTTGATCATTATATCCAAGTTGGACCAAAAATGACCCGTTATATTTTTATTAAACGTTTTAATCCGTTTAATCTAATTTAGACCAAACCCTCATAAATCAAACACACAATATGGTTCCAAACGTGAGTTTAAACGACTCTGCGATAATCGTGATATTTTCATATGCATTGGGGTGAAAAACAATTTCACCTTCCAGATGAGTGTTATGTGCCTCACTCTTATAGACTAACTGCCTGTGATTATAAAAATTTCAATATTTATTGTTATTTGGTGCTTATTTAGTATCAGATCAAATGTTTTAAAAAAATTTATTAAATTTTTTTAAAATAAACTCGCTAGTCAGTAAACTTCAAGTGAACCTTAAATTTCAACAGCAGCCACAATAAAAAAACAAAATATACTACATTGTAACACAATTATAACGTGTTATATACAGTAAAAAATTATAAATACTAAAATATAATAAACAATATTGAAGAACACGTAACGTAGCTTATGCATAACGGGTGACACGTATAGAATTACATATAAATTATGGAAACAATTAGCATTTCGAAGGTGCATACAAACAAAGCTAAAAAATAACTGTCTGCTGAGAAACGGCAAGCTTCCCCACCATTCCTTAAAAAATCAACACGGATTCAAAAAAATTGTTTAAAGTATATACCGTAGTCCCTAACCTGTCGTCGTGATTATTCAAACTGTTATGCAAAATTGTATATATTTAGCGGAGCAAAGTTGAATTTTATTTTTTTAATAACAAAAAAGCTACGCAAAAAAAGTATTATATGACCAACTTAGCGATATACTTCAACGCTACAAACCGCCAAATGTTAGTGTGCTACTTCAATTCTGTACACTCTCTATTCAAATAAGTTTAAATCTCATCCGCTAAATTCAATTTTGCATACAGTTAGTTTTTCACCATGTTAAAAAATGTAAGTATGTGAAAACTGTTTTTTGCAAAAAGTGGAAAAATATGGACCATCAAACCAAAGAGTTAACGTCAACTAACTACAAAATACAACTAACCATCGAACATAGCAAAGATATACTTAATCCTGACGCATGATTAATTCCAATCGTAGTACAATGGTATCATTATTCATCAATCATATATTAAAATAATTTTCTACGAATTAAATTTGGTATCGGGGGGTCCGGTGCAATTGTAGCTTCCCATCAGAGCGTTAGCAGCGTTAAAGGGGGGGAGGGGGTCAGAGAAAACGGAAAAGGCTGGTTTGAAGTCAGAGCTGAGGGGAATGTAGGTATCTGGGTAGATAGTGGATCGGCCTGCCACATTTGCGGCTGCCTGCTCAGCCGCAGCTTTCATGGGCAGAGCCGCAGCCGCGGCCGGATTCAGGGGGAGCCCGGAGTACCCCCCGACCCCCAGGGTCACGGCAGGGTTACCGGCGGCCGCATAAGAGAAGCCATTCAGCAGCTGATTGCCAACGAAATGATGATTACCGGGTGAAATGTGGGGCGCAGGGGGTGGGGGTTGGAGGGTGGAGAAATAGTTCACGGTCGGGGGCGGGGGAGGGGGCTCGGACTGGGCATAGAATGAGTTCCAGGGCAGATTTTGCGGTGGCGGCCCCCCACCCACGGAAGCAGGGGTATGGTGCGTGGGGACCGGGCCCCCTCCCAGTGCGGGGGGCGTCTGTGGAAGACCATCATTTGCAGAGCTGCTGTACATATTATTTGTCGCCCCTGTGGACGTCACAATACCGCCAAAGTCCGCTCCAGAGGGGGTCCCGTTGTTGCTGGAATTCGGCACCGTCAGCCCCCCACGAGATGCAGTGCTGTGAATTGTGGCATCCAACAAGCCCCCTCCCCCCGGGCTGCCATTAAAGCAGCCACTCATGCCCACCGCAGCCGCAGCGGCCACTGCGGCCTGTGCCACCGAGGAGGGGCTGGAATAGATTCCCCCTGAGACAGATGCCTGAATGGGCGGCCCCCCGTGCTGTGACACCCCCCCGGCCATACTGGTGCTGCTATTGGTGCCCCCGGTTGCATAGTTGCGTGGCATGCCGTGTCCTGATGAATGCAAACCCCCTTGTTGTTGCTGTGGTTGTTGTTGTTGTTGTTGTTGTTGTTGTTGTTGTTGCGCTACAGCCGACAGCAGACTACTGACGGTGCCCACTGACATCCCGGACAAACTGACATCATGCGGCCCACCGGTTGCCAAATAATGCACCGGTCCCCGGGCACCGGCCGCTTGTCCTTGCAGCACCTGTTGCGGCAACGATGCTTGCAAACCATGATGCGCCTGTTGCAAGCCATGGTTGCCAACAGTGGCCGGTTGCTGATGGTTGCTAAAGTGTTGCTGTTGTTGTTGATGTTGTTGCTGCTGCTGTTGCAAGCTTGCATGATGTTGCTGATGCTGTCGTGCATGATGCGGTTGCCGACCGGGCGTAGCACGAGAGGAGGCTGGGGCTGTGGGGGGCTGGGTGGGAGCCCCAGAACCATGGGGATACGAAGGGGGTTGCCCCCCAGGATGGGAGGGGGACTGATCGGGACTTGAACAACTGCCCGGCGTGGGGGAGGCGTTGATGCTATGAACCACGGTCCGCACCAAAGACTCAATTCGATCTGCCTTGGCCGGTATAGGCTCCTCCCACATCACCTTGTGCACAACCTTATCAATAACTGAGTTCAACTGACGCTCACTTTCGCTCTGAGACAAATAGCGAGGGGCGGGGGACTCTTGAGGGGCACCGGCCGTCGACACCTGATTACCCGCACCCCCCTGAGAGGTGGCCAACCCCCCAGAATGCAGGGGGGGCGAGGGTTCTGGGAAAAACAGGGCTCCTGAGGCTACATCCTCTACGGTGCCAGCGACCCGTTGCGAAATTTCCAACGGCCTATAGTGCTGTTTATAGTGTGCACGGAAGGAAAGCAGATCATTATAGATGGCGCCGCAAAAGTCACAGGTTCGCTTTTGGTGCAGTTTATTCTTGCCACAATAGACCCTCTGGTGGTAGCGTAGATTGGCCGCGTTAGGCAGTGTATCACCGCAATAATCACAACGAAAGATCTCCTCCGAACCCCTGAAAAAGTACTATTACTATTAGTGGCGTGATTATTTTGGATTTAGTTTATTTTAGTGGCTATAAGTATAAATTGACCTAATAGGCTCAACTCACATTCACAAACTCATTTTTTTGACTGAGATCACCCAATGTGCACCTTTTTATCTGTAACTGCACAGAATCAGTTAACGTAGATATGCATGAGAGGTTGTGTTCCCCCTCCTCAAAAAAACCCTCAGACACACAGTGCTACAGTGGCATTGCTGATTGCTTGTAACCATGTAACCAACTCTGCATGTTTTTATTAGAACTTGGACACATACGGCCTCGGCTAATGTACATACCTTAAATTATCTGTAAAACCATTACATGTCTAAGGGGGAAGCGGGCGACCCTTATACTCCCGAATCAAAGAAGCGTAAGAGAGGGTCGTAGAATTCTGAGCAAAGTTGATGAAATTAGCAAAGTTTTTTAAAAATACATAAAGCTTTTTCAGTGTTGAACAGGGGGAAGGGTCGTCAGAATTTGGCTGGAGTGCAGAGCCCCTCAAATTTTGGACCCGGCTAATTATCATCATTGACCACACAGTTATGGCTAAAAACTAAGTGCACTCGTAATCACAGTCACGAGCATCGGAGCATCACGACCATACGTGGACAGCTGACGAATTCTGAGGGGGGGGTGAGCCACAGGGGGGGCAGGGGGGGAGGGGGGGTGCGGAGCAACTCCGATTTTCACTCCGTGAGCCACCATTTTACCATCGTGAGCCTCTAATTTTGCCTTCGTCATCCCTCGAACAATATGGTGGTGGGGGGTGAAGCACCTGTCTAGGGGGTGCGGATGCCTTCTGGGGGAGGGGGGGGGGTGAAAACTCCCCCCACGCCCGTGTATGATCAGGACTCCAAAACGGCTGCTCCATAAAATATGAGCGTAGTAGGCTAAACGAATCAGCAGTTTAAACAATTTTTTATTGATTGAAAAATCGCAATTACACTTGGTTAATCAAAAATCGATCGACTAATATATACACTGAATAATCCACCTTGAGCTTTTAGTCAAAACGCCACCCAACCTACTCACTAAAACGCAGACATTCGTAGAATGCAATTAAAACTAACTAAGAAGTAATTATAAAAAATTAACAAATTAATTAACCAAAAAAACAACCAATTACTAAATCCTGCATATCTAATTCAAAAAACACTCCTTTAGTCATTTTTTCCAAAGACTCAACAATCACCCTACCTCTGTTGCAAAGAATTAAGTAGTGTGGGATCCAGGGACGGGTTGCACATCACGCTGACAACGTAGTCCACCACCTCTTCGATTTTACGCCCTCGCTCCCCGGATACGTCATCTGCAAATACTTTACGCATAAGAATAAGAATACGCATAAGAATAAGGACTGAGGCCCTGCATTAGCAGGCAGTGATAAAAAATAAGCAGTCAGAACTAAGCACTGGGAATATTGACGGGCAGAAAAATTACAGATGAACTTGATGTATATAATCACTCAGTTAGTAAGAAACGCATATGTATTTGAACGTTTTCTGCCTTCGTTTTGTGACAGATTGTTATTGAGTAAAAGACTCACATAGAAGCAATAGTCAAACCTTAAGGGCAAGGCCATATGCTAAAACAGATGAATCAGATCTGATTAAAAACTATATCGTAAAAACAAACAAAACTAATTCTGACATATATATAACAGTCTGTATATAACTGCTAAGAACTCAAGTCCTTTCATAACAGTGTTATTATAACAATATTCTCACAGCACGAGCAACAAAAACAAAACCTATTAATCTAATAAATAATCTAATAATATGCAAATGAGTTACCCAGATAACTAGACGAATGTGGTGCATCGTCAATGACCGTGCCCACAATGGGACCCACCACCGAGTCCACTAGATGGTGATTGGCCAGTCCCGTACTTTGCATGATCAGGTCACCAGGGGGGGTCTGGTGATTGCTGGTGCTCATGATTTGATTGGCTGCTGATTGCGGCTGAGGAGGGGGGGCCGGCAGTTGCAGGCTAGACTGCAAGGAGCCAGGGGGCATTCCCACGCTCCCGCCGGCGGACAGGCTCAGCAGTGAGGGATTCACACTGCCGGCTGAGATACTTAGATCCGTGGCCAGTTGTTGACCACTAGGGGGGGCCTGGGCGACCCCTGAACTCTGGGAGAGGGTTACCGAGCCAGGGGGGGTTTTTCCGAACATCCCCCCACAGTCTACGCTGCTTAGATCGCTCATTTGTACAATATACTCCAATGTTTGTTGTTGCTGTTGTTGTTGTTCAGTTGCTATAGAATGGGCCGGCGAGCTGACCGCAATCAGATTAGCCGCACTAGATTGCATCATTGCAAGTTTCTGCTTTTTGGCACCACAGGGTCCCCCTAGTAGACTTTCCTCTGGGAGGGTATTTTCAGCGGTAGGCGAGGTAACAATGTGATCCGACGCAAGGGAGCTTGAGGACAAATCCACAGACCCGTCATCGTCCAATTCGGATCCATTTTCGGTGGACTGTCGGCCAAAAGCTGGCTCAGGGACCGGCCTAGGCCCGCCCCCATTTTGGCCGGCCCAGCTCACATCAGCGGGTTCTGGTGGCCGAAATTGGGGGAGCAAAAATTGGGGAGCACCCCCGGCCCCCGAAGCCATTTTCGAGTCCGCAATAGCCATTGTACTAGCGTTCAGGGTCAGTAGCATATTATTATTCACACTGCTGCTGCAGCTAGTGAAGGAGGCAAAATTTGGCCCGCCGCTAGTAGCCGTTGCAGACTCGCGACAAACTTTCACGATACCATTTTCGGGTAGATTAATCGGATTAAAGGAGTTAGTAGCAGCCGAGGAGGGACTAGCATCAGCTTGTTGTGGTTCTGGCGGCTCCTCTGCGGAAGAGACCGTTTTACTCACACAACTGATCAGCTGGTAAACAGTCGAATTGGCCGCACTGTCCACACTAGAGCTACGACCGCTGCTGGCACCTCCCCTAGATTCGCTCCGGACCTCCCCAGACTCAACCAAATCTGGACTTAGCTCGTGTCGGCCATTTAGTCGGCTTTCTCGACCCGTAGCAGTCACCAAATCGCTTGGCTTAACCGTGGTCGACTCCGGGAGTGAGTCGGATTTTAGGACGCCGGAATTGTCCTCCTTAGCGACGGCTGAGGAGGCGCTTTCCATAACGCAGCCTACAGATGCTTCCATCATAAGCGGCCAGGCTAGAAGTTTCCAATAACAAAGGAATAGAGCATTTTTGATTGCACATTACCATTCCGCGTTTAATACAGGTGACATTCTGAAAAAATATAGATATATATATACAAATAAAGAATAGTTTTTATGTACGTACATATACAAAAAAGTTTGCAAACCGGCGGCCTGTGTTCTGGCGAAATCATGGGGATGGGAGCCGCTATATATTTTTGTTTTCGGTTTTTTGTGTTTTTATATATACACTGTTTTCGCAGTTTCGCCCCCCCCCCGTAAAATTTAATTTTGTAAATGCCAGAGGTTGGCAATATTAGTTTTTCAAGTTAATTTTCGCCAGCTTGTTCACGGTTGGAAAAAATAAGACTGCGTTAAATTAAAAAATAAAACTGCGTTAAATTTATTAAAAATAAACTGGTTAGTGGTTTGATAGCAATTCTGCTGCAATAATATGTTTGGGGTTAAATGCAGTTGGGGGTAAAAATTATGGACCTTTTTTTGAATAGAGCACCTTGAGGGAAGCATATAGTGGTGCGGGGAAAAAACCCTACGCGTTTTGCGGGGAAAAACCTTAGTGCTTCCTGGCCGAACCTTTAGACATAGGCCCTTTTTGAGTATTTAGGTGGAAAGCGCATCCCAAACTGACTTACCACACCAATTTTTGTGCAGTTCTGAGGCTTGTAGCATTTTTTATGAAATATCAAAATTTCACATGTTAAAAAATTTCAAAATGACAAAATTTTACAAATTTTTACTTGTCATAATTTTTCACAAAAACACTTTTGGCGAACGCCGTTTGCATTTTTCAAGAGAGTTACCTTTCCTCTATATAGCAGGCGGGGAAAAAAACCCACCCCATTTTTTTGGGGAAAAAACCCACCCCAGTTCCGGAACTTGGGCACATGGTTCAAGTCTGAAAATTTGTCAGCGTATATATAGTACAGTCCCTGTTGGCAAACGCATTTAAGCGGTATCCAAAAGGGGTCTTGCTGGTATTTTTTATGAGTCAAAAATTGGACCCCCCATTTTTGACCCGACATGGCTCCAAGGGAGGTGAATTTTGGAGTCTCATTTCTCAGCACTAAGAGATGCGAGCTCAAATGTAAAAACACTTTTACAGAGGACTACCCTTCCTCTATACATGACCGCAGTGGCAGGTCCCTCCTTCTTTTGTACGAGGGGGGGCATGACGGAAATTAGACGGGGTAAAAAAAACCCATGTGGGGGAAAAAACCCACTTTTTGAAAATGGTCTGGTGATGTCGAAAAACCCAGTAGTTACCCCAAAAGACTCATGGACGTCATGGTAGTGCAAAAAGACGTTTAATATTAACACAAATGCGCAAACTGACACTTTCTTGATCGAATTCTGGAATACGGGCCTAACAGTCGGACTTAGTCATTTTGAGGTCCCTTTGCAGCGGAAAGTAGTATTCTCTGGTACTATTGCCAGTTTTTTTGTATGTTTTTATTTACAACCTGTTAATTTTTCTTGTTTAAATGCCAAATAACCGAAAAAAAATTAAAATATGACCGTCACGACCTGTCACACCATCTTACGGTATATACCCCCACTGAGCGAGGGTCGATGACGTAAAAAGTAGCCATAAAGTGCAAATTTTGCATGCATTTGAAGCGTTATCGCAATTTTTTAGTTGTTTTCAACGTTTTCAGGCGAAATTAAGGTGTTTTGTTTTCAAATTTGAAAATTCAAAATTTTACAATGGGCTGCGAAGGGCAGTTTTCAAACTTGTGTCCCTGAGGCCCCATAGCAAATCTGCGTACGGTTTTCCTATCAGGTTCCTCTACTACTTCTAATACGTGCCATAGCGTTGAAAAACTACCGCTAACACACTTTTCTGGTGATTTATGAGGTGGGTTTTTCCCCCACATGGGTTTTTTCCCCCAAATGGGTTTTTTCCCCGGCAAGTTTTTGGCTTCTCGCCAAAAAACTGTAAGAGATAGGGGTCTGGGGGGCGGTAGCCGCCCCCATGAAAAATTTTAACGAAATTTTATTTAGTATTTGGTCAAGTTTTGTCAAATAGGGACGTACTGGGAATTTTTTTCGGCCGGGCAATAAACACGACCCTTGTGTAAGGATTCACTGGGAAGAAACTTCGGGGTAGGAATTTCTTCCCCCACCCCCTGTCACGCAGCCAAAAAATGCCGAAGTTGAATCTCTGCTTAGTTTTCAGATTTACGAAAGTTTTGTTTCTTTCTGCGAAAGTTTTCATTCAGTAAATACATACCCCGACACCCCTTACGAAACCTGTTTTGATGATGTTTCACCAAAATTTGGCAATTTTTGGAATATTTAGGCTTTAGCTGCTGCGTACCACTTAAATCCAAGAATGGTAGACGCGGGCAGTGTTTGTCCACCGTTTCGAAGGTAATAAGCGCAAAAATCTGTTTTTAATGCTTTTAAATACGGAAAAAATGCATATTTGGGCAGAAGTCATTTCTGCCAAAAAGGGTCAGTTTTTGAAGAGTCATTGTGAGTCACATGGGTGTCGGAGAAACTGTTTTTTTAGTCCATATATACTGCAGCCCAAGAGTTGTACAACACGATGAAATTGTATTTATACTCACTGCTAATAGAACAACCAAAAAAGGTATAGGGTTTTTTTCCCCGCATAGGGTTTTTTCCCCCGGAGGTTTCGAGACTTATTACTCAGAAACGTGAGTCGTTAGAATCCATTTTATTAGTGCAACAGTTAGGCGAAAGATGGCCGTTCTAACAGCCGCGAGCATTAATGGATCCGATTTATGTGGATCACAGGACGACCCGAAAAGTTGAAAATAGGGTTTTTTTTCCCGCACCACTATATGATTCCGACTTTCACATTGTAGTTAGAATAAACCATTTTGATTGATTGATTCACCCCTCAGTGAGGGACGTTTTCGGCAATGTCAATTTCGGTTCAAATGTTCAGCCTTTATTTAGGATCAAGTGCAGTTAGGGGTGGAGGGAATAGTGGACCTATTTTTGTAGTAGAGCACCTCAAGGGAAGCATTTTTTGAAATAGATCCCCTATCTACAATTTTGGATTTTCTGAGCTATGACCCATTGAAAACTGCATTTTCAGTGCTTGTGAAAGTGAACGTAGGCCAGGTTCGAAGCCAAAAATGGCTGTAATCTTTGTTTTTGGATAGTTTTGAGTGCGTTATGATGTTTTAACGCATCGTCTAGGCTTAGTTGGCAGGATTCTCTAGGCTAAGCTGTAGGGATGGAAGTCTCGGTTTTTTTCCGAGACCGAGACCGAGACCGAGACCACGAAACCGAGACTACCGAGACCGAGACCAAATTCCGAGACCGCCAAAACCGAGACTTTGGGTCATTTTTTCACCTATCGATTTGATGACTTTTTACACATTTTTAGGTAAAATTACAAGACCATGGTCAGACACCTATCTATATGTATGTATATATATATATATATATATATATATATATATATATATATATATATATATATATATATAACTAACAGCTACATCACGGCAATTTTGGTTACATTCGTGGTTCTTTCCTCCTTTTGTGTGGGTGTGGGACCGTGTCTTCTTAAATACTGTGAAATTTTGACCTTTGTCCAAAGCAGACGCAATTTGTCCTTGTTCTTGTCAGAAAATAGCAATTTTTGACACTGTTTGGCCGAATTTAGTTCAAAATCGCTCAGATTTTATTGGAATTACCAATGTTCTGCTAAAATATATACACCCAAGATAAAAAGGGTTTTTGGCTCAAAAATTAGACCTGCACGCAGTGACGCTCTTTCATTCTTTGCCTCCGGCATCGGCATGACACCCCTTTTCGTGGGGCCCCCTCAGTCCCCAGGGACTAAATTTTAGTTGGGAGTAGAGTCTTCCCTTCTCATCTACCGAACTACATGACGTGTCACCGCATAGTTCTGAGTAGTGCGTTTAGTTGAACTTTTACAGATTTTTTATTTCTAGCTAAACTCATACTAATTGGAAATTACAGTTAAGTATTTATGTGAAGCCACCAATTGGCATAAAAAAGTTGACCAGCCCAACACTAATACTAAAGAATAAAATATAGACAGACTTGAAAGATAATCTGAAAAAAAACCTAATCACAAACATACAATTTTGTGTGTGTATATACTGTGCTTACTGATAACTAAACAACCACGGTAAAGTTGTTTTCGGAAAAAATTGACAGAATCTCACTGTTTGGTGTGAAATTTTGGTGAAATAAAAATTTCCGAAAAAAATTTCCTGCCAAAAATATAAACCAAAGGGGGGACCACAGGAAAATTTTTCAAAGATTTGAAAAACCGAGACCGGGTACAAACCGAGATTTTTCGACTACCGAGACCGAGACCGAGCTAGTCTCGGGTTTTGACCGAGACCGAGACCGAGACTTCCATCCCTACTAAGCTGGCAGGATTGTTTCTGAAAATTTCGTTTTTTATTGCGTATATAAGCCTGAACCTAAGCCTAAGTCTGATACTAAACCTAAGCCTAAGCCCCATAAGCCTAAGCCTAAGCCCAAGCGTAAATTAAGGCCAAGATTGAGTTTGGTCAAAATTTGGACGTTTCTGGTGAATTTGGCTAATTTTTCGGCAGGAACCCGGTCAAAGAAACTTTGTTTTGATTCTAAATAATTGTAAACAATAATCTGACACCAATTAGACACGATTAGAACGGAAAAACAAGAGCTTGGGAAAAAAATTGCGAAAACGTCCCTCACTGAGTGTTCAGATTTCGGGGGTCATATCTCAGAAAATCCAAAAAATGAAATAGGGGTTCTTTAAGCAAAAATGCTTCCCTCAAGGTGCTCTACTCAAAAAAATAGGTCCACTATTTCCCTCCAACTGCATTTAACCCAAAATGAAATAGGGATTTTGAAGCAAAGATGCTTCCCCCAAGTTGCTCTACTAAAAAAATAGGTCCACTATTCCCCCCAAGTGCGTTTACCCCTTAATTATGTTGCAATGATGTTACTCTGGATTTTATGTGGTAGAGATCGGGTTGGGGGCTTGGCTGACGGTGGGGGTTCGGGTTCTATATGTTAATTAATAGATGGGGCGGGAAGTATGTGGCAGCCGAAAATAATATTCTCCCCTAATCTTCAGTTTGATCCGGCGATTCGGAACAGCGATGACTCGGCCTAGCGACGATTCGGCCTGGCTGCGAACGACCAGTTGAGCATAAAGTATTTACTGATTAGTGATCAGTATTAGAAAGAAAACGCATTATTTCCCTAAATTATATATGTAGGAAATTGTTGAATTCTACTGGAAACACATCGAGAAAATGGTAAATTAGGCTGAAAATGTTGCTATATTAGTAGGATAAAAGTAAGAAAATAGACAGAAAATGGCAGGATATTAGTAGAATAAATGTACGAAAGTAGACTGAAAATAATAGGTTAAAAGTAAGAAAAAAGACTGCAAATAATACGATATTAGTAGGATAAAAGTAAGAAAATACACTGATAATAATAGGATATTAGTAGGATAAAAGTAAGAAACTAGACTGAAAATAATACGATATTAGTAGGATAAAAGTAAGAAAATAATAAGAAAATTGTAAGAAAACAATAGGTAAGTTGAAGAAAAGTCTATGAAATCGAATAGATAAGAGTACGAATTTTGTAGGAAAAAATAGGATAATTCGACGAAATTAGTGCGAAAACTTTGTGATGAGTGACTGAAATACTTAGGAAAAAAAGGGGTTAATTGTACGATCGTTGGACTGAAAATAAGTTATTTTGTAGAAATTTATAAGAAAATGGTAGGATATTTGTACGAAAATTACAGGGTAATGAGGTAGTTTTGTAGAATAATTAGCAGATGTTTAGCAGATATTTCCTAGATAATTATGCGTTTATTTCTTGATATGTCGACCATGTTCTAAAGAAAAATTTTCCAAGGTTTGGGTTTCCTGTGAGGTGCTCTACTCCAAAAAATAGGTCCACTATTTCCCCCCCACCCAACTGCACTTGATCCCGAAAATCCATGTTTTTCCGTTGTACATAAACGTGTTTAAAAAATGGCGCAACTGAGGCGGGGGGGGGGTAGAAATTTAAACTGACATTTTTTCACCGTGAAAACACATTTTTATAAGTTTTCGCATGCGCTGAGTTCATTTTTTGCACTTTCCAAGCGAAAAAACGTTGATTTGTACCTTTTCGAAACAAATTCATTTTTTGTCGAAAATCATCGTTTTTCGACATAGTACGGCTAATCGTCGAAAATTATGACCACTACAGTCGTAATATCAACCTGAAGTTATATATAAAGTCATAGTCGTCATAAAGTAGCACATAATAATATATTTAATACAGCTTTGTTAGTAACATATTTAGCTCATTTATGCTAAAAATCGTAATTTTGTCAACTGAAAGAGGCGAAATATATATACATAGTTAAATTAAGCTTGCATATCAAAAGTTTCAGTTCCTTTTCGCGTAGACAATAAATTAATTACATTTTTATAGAAAAATAAGCATCATTAGACATAAGTAGCGATTTTTAATGAAAGCGAATACCATAAATACGATTTGAAAACGTCACTGATGCTCAGCAACAAGCTGGCACTGACAGTCAAGTTCGGTTTAAAAGTGCAGCTTTATTTATGATCTCACAGTAGCAAGTGTCCTTTTATTTGATGCAAGCAACTAGGACTAAGCCTTTGCCAGGGGCGTACCCAGAAATTTTGAAAGGGGGGGGTTCAGCTAAAATTTTTAGCTGTGCTAGTTAGTGAAATATAGAAGTCACTAAATAGACCCCGGATGCGGGGGTCTGGGGGCTGCAGCCCCCAGAAGCTGGAGCTTTCTTGAAATTTTTAAATAAGATTTGCATTGAAAATGAAAATTTAAGCAACACTTATCGAGAAACCAGAGTGAATGCGAGGGTCTGGGGGCGGCAGCCCCCAGAAGCTAGATCTTTTTTTGAATTTTGAAATAAAATTTACATTGAAAATGAAAATCTAAGCAACACTTGTCGAGAAACCAGAGTGTACGTGGGGGTCTGGGGGCGGCAGCCCCCAGAAGCTAGAGCTTTTTTGGAACTTTGAAATAAAATTTGCATTGAAAATGAAAATTTAAGCAACACTTGTCGAGAAACCAGAGTGAATGCATGTGGGAGTCTGGGGGCGTGGGGGCGTCAGCCCCCAGAAGCCAGATCTTTTTCAGAATTTTGAAATAAAATTGGCATTGAAAATGTGTCGTCCCAAGGCCGGTATTCATAAAAGTCGGGATCAAAAGCTCGGCTTTTTCCTGTTGCGCCACAGCGCAACAGGTACCTTATACTTTGTTTGTATAGGATTTGCGAAATTTTTGAATAATGAATGAACATCCTTTCCTGATAGTTAGGGAAGGTTGATTCATTCCAGTGTTTAATTACACCGAAAGAAAGGTAGGTAAAGTCAGTCGAATACAGTTACCTGCAGTCTCGTTGCCACTTCAGCTGATGAAATTGAAGCTTCAAAAAAACGGAGAAGGAATCGAACCGTCAGTCTTCAGATTATTAATCGGAAACTCTACTATCTGAGCTACCGATTTGTGACCGTCAAGTCTAAAACCCTGGATAAAAAACCCGGCTTGCGCACAAGCTTGGATTTATATCTGAGCTTTTTTGTCAATCCAGGCTGGAAGCCTATGTAGCTCTACTAGCTTTTCATTCGAGCTTTTTGGTATTCATGAAAAAATCAATAAAATAATCACTGAAGCCGGGATTATGATCCGAGCTTCATTTTTATGAATACCGAAAGTGCATAAGCCCGGCTTTTTATACCAGCTTTTATGAATACCAAAAAGCTTGGAGAAAAAGCTGAGCTTGGTCTGATGAATACGAAAAGCCGGATAAAAGCCTGGCTTACACTTTTATGAATACCGATTTTTGTTTGTTTGTTTGTTTGTTTGTACTGATGCAAGACGCCCTAGTTATTTAAAAATTTTAAGAACATAAAAAAACCAAAGGGGGGACCCTTGTTGAATTTTTCTTATGAGTTGGCCGAAAGGGGGGGTTCAGACCCCCTGAACCCCCCCCCCTGGGTACGCCCTTGGCCTTTGCTGACCCACCTTTACTAGTTACTACGCCTCAGCCGAAGCCCTAAGCCTAAACAAGCCTAAGCACTAAGCCTAAGCTTGAGGCCTAAATTGAAGGAAAACATGCTAAGAAACATCAGAAATATTTTACCGCACTAAAAAACCCCAACGCCCAACTAGCTTCATATTTAAAAAAATTTCGCAGCTATAGCCTGAAATTTGTACTGAAACGTACTTGTGCTGCAACGCTTCAATCAGCCTGGTAATGGTAGCTTCAGAAAAAGTTTTGTAACTTTTCAAAGCCTGAACCGATTTACAAAATTTTTTCAGCATTTAGTAGCTTAGAAGTTGCTCTTTCAGGGGGCGCTCCGGGAAACGGGGGTTACATCGAAAATTGGCAAAAAAGTTGGCAAATGTCAAACTTTACTATACATATAAGTAGTATGGCACAAGAGAACACTGGAGGCAAAATTTCAAATCACGTGATCATGTCACGTGACTCCCAGAGCACCAAACGTGAGGCCGTGTTTACATTGAGCTTTTTTTCAGCTGCTCGAGCAGCTGAAAAAAGCTGCCTCTTTTTTTCAGCTGCTCGAGCAGTTGGAAAAAAGCTGGAGCAGCTGAAAAAATGCGGTTAAGTATGGCGGTCACTATAGACCAGCTGCTCCGTTGTCATGACAACGCTGCAGTTCGAGCTTTTATTCAGCTGCTCCAGCTTTTTTTCGCCGTTTCCGGCTTTTTTGCAGCTGCTCGAGCAGCTGAAAAAAAGTCGGAAATGGCGAAAAAAAGCTGCAGCTTTTTTTCAGCTGCTCGAGCAGCCGAAAAAAAGCTCAATGTAAACACGGCCTGAGTGAATTTTCGGCAAACGATAGCTCTGCTTATACTTTGCGTATAGTCACACTTTATATACGAAAATGTAGCTTATGTGCGTCTCTAGTTGAACATTATTTTGGTTTTTAACATTTATGTCGGATTTGGATAAAAAATGTCATTATGTGTTTTCGAAGTCGAACTCTGAGCAATAAATTTCATATAAAAAAATTTCTAAACTTTTTTTTAAAAAACTAAAGAATTGTTCAACTGCGCAGAGCCTAAGACTATATTTGTGCAAAATTTTGTAGCAAAACATCTTACCAGCATTTTATAATCGAATGCCAAAAAATTGGTTTTGTATGCACACAGCCTATATTTGAGTCTGCTGCTTCTGAAAATGATTTCTTGTGCGATTTTTTTGCACAGAACGCAATAAATTTGTTTTAGTTTTTCATTACGACTAATAAAATTTACGTATCGTCTGTTTGGAAAACCTCAAGAAGCGTTGATGCACTAGCTTACTTGCTGAATTTGTGTAAGTCAAAACATCAGAAATTTTGGGCAACTTTTCTTCAAGAATGATAGGTCATTTTGGCTGTTTTTAAAAAAATACGGCCCAAACCCTTGATTCCCGGAGCGCCCCCTTAAATGGTAGCAGCAGGTCTTCATTTGATTCAGTATTTTTGCATAAATCCAATTTTGCGCAAAAAATTTTATGTAAAGTTTAATTTTTGGACAAAGTTTGATTTCCAGCTAAAGCTTACATCCTACAAACTTCTAACCTAGCCAATTCGAAAGAGTGTTTAATTTTGACTTCCTCTAGGTTTAGGGGATATAGGGGGACTCCGGATCATTAGTCGAAAAAAAGCCGTTTTTCCAACTTATTCGACCCCTAACGAAGGCAGTTTTGCTAAGACTAGGTCTTAGCCTTAGTCTGGACCTAGTCTTAGGGTAGTCTTAGAGAAAAACGTATGTTGCTTATCTTTAGCATGTAGAATGATTACGAATTTCATTACGAATTCGTTCTACAAATCTGCGTTCTGAAAATTTGCTATGTACGAAAGCAGTCTTCGAAAACGATCGTTTAGCGAGCGTTTTTGTTCTGCCTGATTTCGAATGTAAATGCTAGACCTGGGTTAGGCCTAGTCTGACTATTTTGAATTCAAGTGTGCTCGTTTTCTTTAAACTATCTTATGCTTGATACTGGTTTATGTATTTATTTAACGACGCAGCTTTTGATTAGTAATGCATATAAAGTATCAACTAAATCAGTTAAATTATTTTTAAATTTAATAACAATATATTAATATAGCGGGGGGGGGACAATTCAACCTATTTTTTGGGGAAAAATGCACTCTGATAGTCTGATTCGAAACTTGCGTGTGTGGTACAGAGGTTCAAAAGTTTAGCAACCTACGCTACAGTCCCTATAGGCAGCGTGTACAACAAGTTATATAAAAAAATGGTCTCGAAGGTCTTTTTTATGAGATAAACATTGAACCCCATTTTTGATTCGCCACGGCTCCTATTCCAGGGTAGGTAAATTTTGGATTGCCAAATAGTTGACAGTTATTTTGGGGTTCCTTTTGAGCAGAAAGTAGTTTTGTATTGCCCAAGTACCCATTTTATGCATATTTTGAGCATAACCCACACATGTAGTTGGGTTAGAGGGGAGGACTTTCCAAGACCCCCCAAGTTTCGCTCCCAGGGGAGGCAATTATTCAAACATAGAAGCCTATGTACATAGCTTAGGTGGGTGGTTGAATATCTGCGTGTCACTAATTGAGTGACTTGTACGGCGCGGGTTCGGTCGCGGGTAACCCAAGGGTGTTTAGCCGCGGGTTTAGTTGGGTCGTGGGTCGAAATCTTCGACCCTCCTACCCCAGCGTCAGAAAAAATTCAGTCAAAGTTTAAAAAATCTGTATTTTTTATGAAAATTGAGCGATTGTTACCTGATAGTTTTGTAATTTTTAGTTACCTGTAAGTTTTGTAATAATTTTTTTGATTTCCCGTGAAAAAGCATATATACAGATAGTTTGTGAGCAACATAACGAAATATGAAAATGCGGAATTTCCACCGTCTGCTGTCAATATTCTTAATCATTACTGAAGAATTAGTGAAAATTTCTAATTAAAATTGCTTAATATACAGCGCATAAAAAGCGCTATAGCACAGAAAGTACTATTTAGATTTCGCTTACACGCGTTCGTTACCCATTGGACAGTGGCAATATTAAATGTCAATTTATTGTCTTAGAAGTGTCAAGAACGGGGTTCATTTTCACGCAATGAATAAATGTTTAAATTAATTTTGTTTTACGTTGAAAATAATACTTTTGAAAATTAATTAAATTAAATATTAATTAAATTAATACTTTTGAAAAAAATATTTTATTCGTTTGTGGGTAACGAACGCTTGTAAGCGAAATCGAAATAGCACTTTTTGTGCTATAGCGCTTTTATATGCTATATGCGCTATAGCGATTTTTGGGAGTGCTATATGTGCTATTTGCGCTATAGCGCTTTTTGGGGGTGCTATATGCGCAATTTGCGCGATAGCGCTTTTTGGGGGGTGCTATATGCGCTATTTGCGCTATAAGCGCTATCGAAGGTGCTATATGCGCAATTTGCGCGATAGCGTTTTTTGGGGGGTGCTATTTGCGCTATTTGCCCTATATGCGCTATCGAAGGTGCTATATGCGCTATTTGCGCTATAGCGCTTTTTGGGGGTGCTATATGCGCAATTTGCGCGATAGCGCTTTTTGGGGGGTGCTATATGCGCTATTTGCGCTATAAGCGCTATCGAAGGTGCTATATGCGCTATTTGCACTATAGCGCTTTTTGGGGGTGCTATATGCGCTATTTGCGCTATATGCGCTATCCAAGATGCTATATGCGCTATAGCGCTTTTTGAGGGTGCTATATGCGCTATTTGCGCTATAGCGCTTTTTGGGGGTGCTATATGTGCTATTTGCGCTATAAGCGCTATCGAAAATGCTATATGTCCTATTTTTTTGGATATGGATGAAACTTCTACAGAAAATGGTCAGGGGGGATTTCAACCACACATTGCTAGATTGCTAGCTTAACGCTCTACCAACTGAGCTACCTTAGCCTATTGGTGTTTGTGTTGATTTCCCTTTAAATAGGAATGCTGATCTTGGATAGCGCTTATAGCACCTGAGGGTGTTATTTGGGTGTCGTAGCGTGTATAGCGCAAATAGCGGGGGGGGTGTGGGGGGGCGTTTTTGAGCTGGACACTGTAATAGCGCAAAACTGCTCGTATTCGCTTGATATTCGATAGTGTTGATACAAATTCAACAAGTCCAATAGATATCCATTTTTAAAAAGTAAACCACTTTTGCACGCTTCACGACATTTTTCACTTAGCGTAATTACCGTGATTTTGTTGGTTTGATTAAAATCAAAATGCAGTTAACACATCTGCTAGGTCGGTTGGTTCGGTTGGTAGTGCGTTGCGGATCTACAGAGCATCTGATTGCAGATCAGACTGTTGGCTGTTAGATTCTGCCTTGGAGCTGCATATTTTGCAATCTACGGAAGTTCAAGCCACTAAAAGTTTAGGTGTGTTGGTGTTTCTGCGATGCGTGCAGAACACCGAGGTACTTGCGCACTTCTAGTGTTCAATAACACTAGAAATTTGACCTACCCGAATTAACGTAGGCCGATGAGATTCTGAACATAGTATATACTTGGCCGCTGAGGGGGCCGCGTAAAAAGGCGCCTTGACGAAAGTCTGCAGGGGAAATATCAAGTATGTTGCACACAGGCATGTCACTCCACGATTTCACACTCCTCGCAAAACTCCGATTAACAAAGTTGATTCCAATCTAACATATGACAGTGAAGTGGAACCTACAGTATACAAGCATTATAATGCAAACGATGATAAAAAAGAAGAGAAAGAAGAAGAAGAGAACATTTGGTGTGTCCATAACCTCACCAATAAAACAAAACGGACGGAGTTGCCCTGGAAGGCACGATTCCAGATCAATGGCAAATGGCTGACCATGGAATTGGACACGGGAGCTGGAGTTTCAGTCATCAGCGAAAAACTATGGCGAACCACTGAAAAGATGACAAAACTGGAACCCACCAAAGTGAAGTTACGAACCTACACTGGAGAACAAATACCAGTAGCTGGAAAAGTCAATGTTTCTGTGAAGGATGGCTGTAACAAATAACAAACAAGTAGGCCCCTAAAAGGGGCAAATCCCGACATAGTGGCATGAAATTATACAAGCATGAATGATAAATTATAAGATCACTTGCCAAACACAAATACCTGGGTACAGCAATTCAATTACGTAAGCCAGTTTTAATTAATTTTTAAAGGCTAAGGCAAACGCAGCCATAGTTGGGTTGCTGTTGGGGCCGAAACTACATAATTCAATTCGTTGGCACTAGGTAGCTGTCCCCATCAGTTGACTAAATTAGTGAAAGGCTTTCACTGCTGTCTTAAAATGAAGTGGGAGGTGGGGCTAACCCCCCCTCCTCAAAACCGGACCCGAGGGATCCTATACTGATTGAAGCATGTTTACATTGAGTCTTTATGTGCAATGCACTGGATGTTCAGAAGCACATGAGGAAACTCCAGTCTGCAGTGGCGTGGGCGAATCCATCAGCTGGATCCGAAAATGAATACGTATAAAAAATTTTACAAGATATGAAAATCTGAAACGGTATTTAAAACCCAAGTCAAAACCGGTCTGTTCTGTTTGTTTCACAGTGGGCCGTCGTCGGTCAAACCGTATGCGTATAATTTCCAATTCAGTAGTGAGTACAAACTGCACCGTCGTAGGTATTAATCAACCCGTATCTTGGAACAATTTTGATAAATGAGCTTTCTCGACGAATAATAGCTCCCATATTTTCAAACTTACATTTGTCGCAATTATGTAACGAGGAACTAGAAGTGAGTTATGTATGATCCAAACCTGGCTAAAGAAACAAATTTAGTTGGATCGGATCGGATCCGATCGGCCGATCCGGGCCTGGATTGAATCGATCAGATCGGCAGTCAAGCATCCGGATTGGATCGGCATCAAAATTTCGTACCGATCCGATCCGATCCACATCACTTCTGTTCAGTATGACTCCGCTTTTAGCCGGCTGCCAGCACCCACGCAGCAAACTGAATGACTACTGCCCATTTAGTAAAACTAATTTGCATATTTGACTATGAGCGCTCCACCCACTGGAAGCTCATTGGCTACCTTATTATGTACGTACGTATACCGTCTGAACGCTGATTCGCCTTCTAGTCAAAACTAATTTACATAATTATTCTGGCTGGCTAAGGTCCAATCTGTCTGACAACTCACAGACAACCAAGGGGGCCCAAAGTTGAAAACCGTACGGAAAAATAATAGTACGTATGTAATAAAAATTCTAAATTTCAGATTATGTTGAAAATTTGACGCAAATGAATCCTATTAGGGCAATTTGTTTTAAGTTTTATGTCATTTTTGGAATTTTAGGCCCCCATTGGCAGAAAAAAAAGACTGCCATATACTAGGCCTATGGTAAGCCTAGGCCCTGTTGTGGCTCGTAGCACCAAGTATGTGCTCTTGGTGCTAAAATATTATTCCAAATATTCCGCCTCCAGGCGGAATAAAAAGTGGGAAAATGTGAACTGTATGTGATTAAAGGAGACCGTCCGGCTTTGGCAGGGCGACCATGGCTAAGTAAAGTCAATATTGACTGGCAAGTAAATGTCCGACAATCGGCGAACAGTTATCGCGTCGATAAACTGAACAAAGCAAAAGTGGGTTTGGAAGGAAAAGACACTATCGAGCTAAAACAATTGTTTAAGAGGTATTCTAAAATTTTTGGCACCGATTTAATCTGCTACCTGCTGTTTTGACCTTAAAACAGGGAGCAAAGCCTACGTTCTTTAATCCGCGATCTGTTCCTTTGGCAATAAAGGATAAGGTTGAGGCAACACTTCGCAAAGTAATTAAAGAAGAAATATTGGAACCAATGACGTAAGAATTTGCGCTGATTTTAAAATGACATTAAATCCTCAGCTGGAAATCGTCTCCAATCCACTACGTCATGTAGAAGAAATGCTGCTAAAAGTCAACGGAAAATTTTTTCAGTAAGCTAGATATGAGTAGAGCGTACCAAAAAGTTCCCCTGGACCAAGAAAGTAGTGCGATGTGTGTTGTAAACACGCTATTAGGACTGCTTTGTTACAGAAGTTTGCCATTTGGGGCTGCATCGGCTCCAGCGAATTTTTAACGATTTATGAATCAGCTGCTTCAGGGTCTTCCCGGTGTGGCTTGGTTTGTGGACGACATTGGCGTTTTGGGGAGAACGCAAGAAGAACACCTCAAAAATTTGGAAGCCGTTTTTGCAAGAATTCAGAAAGTAAATGGTAGATTTGGACTGTCAAAGTGATGCAAAAAGCAGTACAAATTGTGGGGCATGTAGTTTCTGAAACAGGAATTCGGCCAGTGGCGTCTAAGTTAGCTGCAGTGATTAACATGCCAGAGCCTGCAGATGTTGGACAACTTAAAAATTTTCTAGGCTTAATTGTTGTAAACGGCTGGACGAGGTTGACATTTCCACAATGAGAAATAGTTTCTTTATATCCAAAATTTACGCAAACAACGCGCGCACATCAAAAACGCAGTTTGGCAATGTTTATTTTATCATTTTATCGCTTCTCTTTCGTGTAGAGATCACGTGAAGCACTGGCTTTGCATTGCCTCTGCTGATGAAACAGTTCCACGTGGCAGCAAGCCAAACCAGGAGCTTAAGTTGTTTCATTATGTTTGCAGAAGATATAAGATCTACTTTTTAAATTCTAAAGTTATACATTGCCAAATTGCTGGGAAATTGTACACACACAGTAGGGTTTTTATATTTGCTATGTAAAGTCTGCGGGGAAAAGGATATTAGTTTCAAAATTGACTTCGTAGTAACTGGCACTTCCTTTGGTGTAGAGCCTTGGCTTGTTGACCAGCAAGAAGTGTGGTCAATTTTCTCTCTCTCTGCCAAGGACCAAAATTATTGGAAGGGCACGTGTAGAACGGGTGTTAGGGATTATTTCTGAGGTGCGCACACGTTATTTTTAGTGACTGAGTTTCTCCCCGTTTTTGTTCCTTCTAGAAAAGGAACTATTGTTTTGAAATCGACTCTGCGCAGTGTTATTATGGCAGCTACATGCTGATAGGCGCATATGATTAACACGTAAAGTCAGTATGGGAACTGACTGCTCTTTTTTTTTAAGGCTTCGGTTTCTAGTGACAAAATGCTCAATAACACTTTTGCCTACGTATTGAGTTGTCATTTTATAAAATTTTGTCATTTAAAACTCTATTTTTAATTTTTCAGACAAGGTACACATGCTAATCACGTGATTGTCTAGACGATGTCTGTTTTCATACTTCTTTTCTACATAGTCAATACTTCTTTTCTGCATAGTCATAACCAAACAACGATAGACATCGAAGTAGCGTAGTCGAGTGGTCAAAAGCGCTAGTCCAAAAGTTTCTGTTATCTTACTTCGAGGGTTCGACCCCCATACGGTTTTTTGCAAAAAATTCAGCAGTTAGTTTTTGTCAGCATAAACTCTTTTGACAGGAGTTTGCTTTGTCAAATATGCGACTGCGTGCTGTAATTACGAGCAGTTCCAGCAACTATGGCATGATTTCTCAAGGAAATTGTTGAATTTATAGTTTGATATCAACACAAAAGCTCTGAATGTAAAAATCGAATGTACACAGGTATTAATGCATTCTATGCATGGAAATACACACAAGTAAAAGCGAAGCTGAAATCTTATGGGTAAATTACGCAGAAGTTTCACTCCGCGAAGAAACCTTGCCCCCTTTTGGGGCTTGCTTGTTTATAATGTCTGCGTTCTAAATTATGCCCTCGCTCTGTAGTTGATTTTCGTTGCCATTTTCCGTGTCAGTAAATTGCTCAACTTTATGCTGTTGTTCCAAGGCTAGCCTAGTGCAGTTTAGTTAGTTAGTTACCGGCCGTAGTCGGGCCGTGTAGGCTTTGTGGTTTCCCCATCCGCCTGGGGCGAAACGGACCTGTCACCTGAGTATTTTTCCAACGACAGATCCGCAAAACCTAGCTCGCAGCTAGGCGTTATTCTCTGAACTGGGACACTTAGGCGCCGGTCAAAATCTTTGCTAGCGCTCTGCGCATTTCTCATTACGTCCATTAGTCCCCCGGTTCAGGGTTTAACATAACTTGCTACAACAAATATATTAATAATTTTGCTTGCATTTGTGCACCTTTATACAGTCTACTGAAAAAAATCAAAAATAGAGTTGGGATGACAATTGCAGAAACGCATTTAGTTCACTAAAAGCTCAGTTTCGTAACAGTCATATGCTACATAGTTCATTTTGATCCATCTTTACCATTGATTTTGGCTTGCGACGCGTCAGCAAAAAGAATAGGCGCCGTACTCAGCCATAAGTTTTCAGACGGTTCTGAACGTCCTATAATATGTATTTGCAACCAAAGTCTTGAATACCGCCCAACAAAACTATTCTCAAATTGAACGTGAGACTTTTGCTATAATTTTTGGCGTAAAAAAGTTTTACATGTATTTGGACTAGTCGGAGACAAGTTTACATTGCAAACTGATCATAAACCTCTGACAACCATTTTCCATCCAAGCAAAAACTTGCCAGTACTTACTTTGAGTCGGTTGCAGAGATGGGCAATTACTTTGACATTTTTTCAGTATGAAATTGAATTTCGACCGACTGCCAAGTATGGAAATGTAGACGCGCTCTCACGATTGCCAACAGCGCAGGAATCACAACTAGAAGATATTGACAGTTTAGATATTCGAGCGGTGACTGCTCAGTGGCTGACAACAGTACCGCTGTCAGTGAATCTACATGACCTTTTTTGAAAGAAACAAAAATAGACGAACTGTTGAGTCAAGTTATTTAGTTTTGCAAAACTACTTGGCCAAATAAGGTACAAAAACATGTTGACGTATTATCAAAAACGGTTTGAACTTGTAGTAAACGATATTTTATTATGGCGTCATCATATAGTTGTCCTTAAAAAATTACAAATGAGTGTGTTGAAAGAGATGCACTCTGGGCATCGTGGAGTGTCTCGTATGAAAGCAAAGTGTAGGCAGTATTTTTGGTGGCCTCAATGTGATATGTCTGTGCGCAAGTATGTTGCTTGTTGTGCTCATTGCCAACGGGAACATGACACTGGTCTAGCGCAGCTAAGCCATTGGCAGCCCGAAAACAAACCATGGACTCGGGTTCACATCGATCACGACGTCCCTCTCCATGGTCGATTTTGGTTAATAGTCGTAGACAGATTTCACATTGGCTGAAAGTAATTCCCGTGTCGAAAGTTGGTACTACTACTCTACAGTAACGGCGTTATGGAGTGTATTTGTTCGGACGGGTACTCCTAAAAACATTGTAACAGATAATGGTTCCGTCTTTATTTCACGTGATTTTGCCGAATTTTGTAATCAACTTGGCATTTGACACATCAGAACCCCACCTCAGCAAATATGAAAACTAAGAGCCTGTTCACAAATTCGGATTAACTGGATTAGATTAACTGAATTAAATGGAATAACTCAACACAGAAGTAGGTATAAGACCTTTTTTCAAATTTGACGCAGTTGCTCCGCTGTGTCTAGTGCATAAACGTGCAAATTGTTGGAAACATATTGAAATTTTATGTCGAGTTATTGTAGTTAATTAAGTTTATCTAATCTCGTGAAACCGAATTTGTGAACAGCCCCCTAGAAACAAAAAATTCGTTGGCTTTTAACAAGTTTTATGCTGGCCTCTGGCCAATGTACTTAATAATGTATGCTTGATACTTACTGAAAACTTTTGCCAAAAGCTAAGGGCCTATTCCTTTTCTTTTCCGGATTAAACGAACTGGACTAATTTTAGTCCGAGCTTTAGGAATGGCAAATCGGGTTAAACGAACTAAACGAGTTAAAACAAGTCAGCGGCTTAATTTTAGACTGACCCCATTCCAAAACTACAATTGGACTAAACGGATTTTACATGCACGCTTAACATTAGCGTGCATAGTTAAGTCCATTTAGTCCGATTAAAAAACAGCGCGCTAAAAGTTTAGTCCGTTTAATCCAGAGGTCTTGGAATGGCATTTTTAAGCTGAATTTTAAACTGTTTAGTCGGATTAAAATTAACCCTTTAATCCGGTAAAGGAACAGACCCTTAATAGCTTGTGTTATTACTGTTGCTCAGGTTAAAAAATTGTTTCTTGTTCAACTTTCTTTTACTGATTTGCCAATTTGCCAATTGGCAAATTAAAAATTAGGTACATACTACATTGTACCTTACTTGCTTATTTTAGTTAGGTAAACTGGGTAAAACCACATGAATGCCACAAGCATCTGTTTTTGAGCTTCAACTGCGACTTCCCCAAAAAAGACGTCGTGAATTTGTCAGTCGGGTGTGACTGCGTGTGGTAATTTTATTGTCGATAAGTAAAACAAGTTGCCCCTAAAAGGGGCAGGGTTCCTTCCCAGAGATGTGCTCAATCTAATAATTCAATGTTTGAAAGCTGTTTATTTGCAAATATCCTAACTTCTTTGTATTGCATAATATTGTTCCGTTCCTTCATTTCATACACATACGTAACATACCTACACGTTCGCAGAATCTTTCATAGGTATTTGGACAGCGTGCCACAGCTTATAAAAGCATGTAGCTCATCAATTTTATCACCTCAAAGCATACTTTTTAATAATTATGAAATTTTACATGTAGTTTATGTCCGGTTGTTTATACAATACCAAAACCAGATGGATATATTCACATTTTTTTCAAATGTACCTGGTTAATTTTAAGATTTTTATCAGGTTATGAAAGTTAAAATATAAACGTGTAAACAAGTTGACTTGGATTTTATTTACTCATTCAATTAGAGAAAATAAGTTTAATTGGCCTGTTGTAAGCTAAGTAAATACTTATATTCATTAGGTAATCTTAGGTGACAATACACAGTTGAATAATTATTCTTAGTTTGCCTGAAAACTTCAGTTACTAACTTGCTTGTCAAGTAAACATGCTTCCAAATTGTTCAACGTACCCTACTTGCAACGCCGCACCAGAGCAGTACGATCACGTCAAAGGTTTCAACTTTTGTGAGTATACCTAAACCAGCATATTTGCGATTTGTCAACTCTCTTCATAGTTAACGCTCATAGGCCAGCAAAATCAAACTGATATTGTAAAAGCCCAGACCGTAAAGGATACGGAAGCCCAGACAAATGATACGGAAGCCCAGACAAATGATACGGAAGCCCAGACAAATCGTTCCTGTTATTGTTCATGTTTCTTTTTCAGCAGACCGCACGGCGCACATATATATCAATAAATGATTGATCACTAAACCGTCCAAGCAGACAGAAACTAATTTGCATATTAGTGGTTCATGACTGCTCGACATCCAATCAAAAAAGGCTACATTGAAAGGCCCACCCATGTCAACAAACTTGATTGGTCCAAGCATATTTCCAATTTGCATATCATTCCCCATTGGATAGCGACAACGTCTGATGTCAGTTTGCTGACTTGCAAAAATATGGAACAGGGGGAGCTCGTAAACATGAAATAAAGAAATGCCCGAAATATTATTTTTTCAGGAAAATTTTTAGTGTTTGAGTTTTGTTTGTGTTAAAATTATTTTTAGGTTTTTAGGTGGGCTGAATGTGATCAAACTCACCAAATTTGACCTTCAAATTTATTTCAGCTTGGATCGGCTCCCCACATCTGGGAAAAAAAGAGCAACTGTATGGGGTGCTAGGATTACACACAAATCATAGGCTAGGTTAAGATACAATTTATGTATTTCTGTTATCGGAGCAAAAACCGATAACAAAGGTTCCTTCTCTAGAAGGAACAATAAATGTTGAAACTTTTTGCTACCTTAGTTTTAGCCATACCTAAGAATCTTTTGGTACTGAAACTGAACTACCAAATAATAATTATTTACTATTAGTAGTTACTAATTATGATTAATAATCTAGCATGATAGCCACAAGGAACAAAAAGTTTATTTTTACAAATCGTAGACATGTTCTTCACGCTTTACTTTTTAAAGTAATAAGAATATGCGGCTGAATTTATTACGGAGCCAATTTCTGATTTAGTAATAGTCGGCACTGTTGAAGAATTCCAGGTTTTTTTAAATTTTTTAAATTGTTTTTTAAGAATGCAGTTTCAACTGTGTCCTACCAAATGTTTTCGCCCCCTCTTGCGGTAAATTCTACGCTTTCCAATCTGAACTGCACCTGTTTTTTTGGACTCAAATATGTTGGAAGTTTTTATCAAAATTGGCCCTCATATATTGCCAATTCGGTGCTTTGAAGGCAAAATATAGCCTTGCTTTTCTGCAAAAGTATTGCAAACGTCTGCGAGGCTTTTAGTGAATAATCAATGGTTCCAGAAAATTCAGTTACTCGCGCTAGCAACTGTTAAGTTTTACGTCAAACGGCTTTAATAGTGCGGCATTGCCATTCCCCCATTTCAATCTGATTTAGCAAGCCGGCGTTTGCTGTTTTCATTAGGCAAAGCTTGACTAAACTCTCAGCCATCTGAGTAAGTGAAATCTTTTAACAAACCGCAAATTTTTGGTTTTCTTTATTTGTTTTTTACTAAATTTAGGTTATTGTCAATTTTGGTTTTTTTACTGTTTGGTAATTCAGTATTTTTGAAGTTCAATTTGAGCTTGAATCAGACTTTATGTATGGAATAGCGTGAAACCGGAGTCGGCAAAAACTGGCTCCACCCTCCACTACAATGAAACATTTACCATACCTAACGTTCTTTCTGTTATCGGTCAAGGCTCGATTCATATTTCATACTTACAGAGTTTGATTAAACTCGTAAACTAGGTATCCTATTGAAATCCCAAAAGTTTATCTTGGTCAAGCATCTAAATTTTCTGCCTTTATTTGTTCGAAAGCAATGTTTATTCTTAATCAAATTTTTAGGACGGTTATACTTCAAGCCTCGATTAATTTTTTTTCAAATGCGCAAAAATTATGAGATATCTTAATCGGGCTCATGTTACGTACTACGTAGTTATGTATGTTTTTAACAAAACCTGACCAGAACATTGCTGTACCTGAGACAAAACGGCTCGATTTTTGTGACTACTCGCTGTACTCTTGATGCTTTCAACTGGTTTTTCTCTTAATGAAGTTGTTTCTTGTTGTCTCAGGGTCCAGCATCTGTTGGTCAAATTGTTCATTATTTTTATTTTCAGCCAAGATGACCGGCAGGGCTCCAGCCAGCGGAATCGGTGGAAAAGTACTCGCCAAGGTGAGAGTTGAAACTTGAATGGCTTTAAAAATGACTTTAATGAATAAGACGTTTGTACCTCGCAAATGACTTTCCTCTGTTCTACAGTCTTAGCCCTTTTGCTAAAAAGTACAAACACAGCTGTAACAATTGTAAATACAATATCTCGTTTTGGGTTTTTGGAATTAGTTTTTGTTCATATTTCCAAGGGTCGCTTATAGTCCGTTCATCCGGCAAGATTATACCAAAATTTGCGCTGGCATTTTAGCAAGCAACCAAGTATAACGATGAGATCGGAGCGAGTCTGTTGCAATGGATCAAGGATGAAAGTGGCGAGGACGTAAACACCGCCGGGGACCGGGAAAACTTTTACAAACAACTCAAAACCGGACAGTTGCTCTGCAAGTCAGTGGAACAACCCTTTGATGCATTATCTCACACTAGTGAAACCTGGCAGAGTTATGTTTCACAGAATCAGTTACTCCATGAGGATGCATTAGGTATCCGAGTGAAGCGAGCCGGTGGGTGAGAGGCTACATAGGTTGCTCTGCAAGTCAGTAGGACAAGTGACAACCGTTACCCTGTGATGCATAATGTCACACTAGTAAAGCTTGTCAGAGTTATGTTTCGCAGAAGTTGCTTCACGAGCATGCCTTTGATATCCGAGTGAAGCGAGCCGGTGACTGAGTGGCTAGGCATGACAGTCCTGAATTCCTGCTACATTACGAAGCTGTTATTGTCAAACAAAGTTTGTGCCCTGTGTCGATCAAAACCCAAAACCACGCCAAGACATTTCAGTGGCAACTTTAGATTGGTTAGTTTATTTCAGGTTCGCCAATAAGCTGAAAGAAGGCTCGGTCAAGAAGATCCAGTCCGCCACAACTAATTTCGCCTGCATGGAAAATATCAACGCATTCGTGGAAGCCGCCAAATCGATGGGGGTCGGGGTGGAGGAGACTTTTCAGAGCGTGGATCTGTTCGAAAACCGGGATCTCTACTCTGTCCAAATGACCCTGATTGCCCTGGGGCGCAAAGTCAGTGACCGATCCATACTCATGAAGCAAGCTAGGCTCCTTAGATTAGTGAGAGGGATTTACGACAGCTCAACTGTAGTGCACCGGTCTGCAGATTCAGAGATGGGTGGTTCAAATCCCCCTTGGGTCATTCTGATGATGAAGCTGTCTTTCAGGAAGAATCCTCCTTCCCTTTCTTGACACAGTATTCTCAAGTTATTTACGCAATACCCCTCATTAACAACAAAGTGAAAACTAAGAACCGGTGTCACGGTGTAGATTTTCCCCCGGTGTAAATTTTCCCCCCGGAAAAATTACCCCGGTGTAAATTTTCCCCCCGGAAAATTTGCACCGGGGTAGATTTTCCGGGGGGAAAATTCACACCAACCATATAATTTGACTGTTTTGAACTTATTTTTTCGAAACTGGCGATTTTGGCGATAAATTTAAGTATTTTTATGTATTTTTATTTATTTTTTTAATATTTTAAATTTGCACCGGGGTAGATTTTCCGGATACACGGATACTAACCATATAAACGGTTACACGGTTACGAAACGGTTACAAACTACAAAGTTACTAAACAGTTCACGGTTGTATACCTACTAAACGGTTACATGGTTGCTACCCCGTCAAGAAACAGTGGGGGATTCTTGACTAGGCAGCATTAGCATTAGAATGAATGACCCAGGGAAGATGCGAACCAACCATCTCTAGATATGCAGACCAGCGAGCTACCATGGAGCTACTGGGACAATGCATAGCTGTCAGTATGCTTTTATAGCCTACCTATATCTTGAAGAATATAGCGTGCAAACTCATGCGGCAACCGTTTAGAGTAAACCGGTGTGTGTGCATGCTTAACCGCTAAGTAACCGCGGATAGTGACTCCTAATCGTGTGCACGTTAAGCTTAGCGTCTACACGGTTACACGCGAGTACACGGTTCGTACCGTGTAACCGTGCCCAGCCCTACCTGAAATATGCTCTTCGGACTGGAACTGGACAGTGGACAGTGGAGGGGGCTTAGAGAATTACATATATGTGTGTGTCGGGCTTTCACTTGCCTCAACGGTACACAGTAGAAGAGCCTATAACACTGTTCAGGGTCCGATTTATCGAAACAAAATGTTCATCATCGAAAATGTTCGTCATCAAAAGTTCGTCATCGAAAATGTTCGTCATCAAAAGTTCGTCATCGAAAATGTTCGTCATCGAAAATATTCGTCATCAAAAATGTTCGTCATCGAAAAAGCATGTTCGTCATCAAATATGTTCGTCATCGAAAAGCCAAATGTCAAATGCCAAATGATAAATCCAAAATCTTCGGTGACGAACATTTTCAATGACGAAAATTTCGCTTCGATAAATCGGATCCCAGGACCCGATTTAGCGAAGCTAAATATTTGTCGTTGAAAAAATTTTCAACCGCAAACATTTTCAACGACGACCACTATTGTCATGTAAGTCTGTGTTAAGTTCAGCGTTTGCAAGTGACCGGCCGCGAAAGCCGCCGGCCGGCTCCTTGAAGACCGGCCGGCCGGACCGGCCGAATTTTTGGATAAAACCAATTGATCCATGTTCAGAGTGTCATTTTGGCATAAACTTAGCCTGCCGCATTGTTATTTGTCAGTCGGTTGAATCTGGTTGGCCGGCCGGTGTTTTTAACCGGCCGACCGGCCGGCCGGCTGATTTTAGCCGGCCAACGCCGGGTTTTTTCGGCGACTATCAGGCCGGCCGGCGGCCGACCGGCCGGCCGAAAATTCCGGCCGGTCACAAACACTATTTGCAAATGTTTTAATGAATCTTTAATAGTAATAGGTAATTTTCGACATTGAACAGTTTGCTTCAAAAAAACGGGCCCAGAGAATCTATGATATATACTATAATATTACCCATATGTTCGAAATTCATAGTCTTTTGTCAAGTCTAAAATTAGACAGAATAAAAATAAATATGTTCATAAAAAAAATAAATATACAAAAATGCATAAATACAATTAAATTTATCGCCAGTTTTGAAAAAATAAGTTCAAAACAGTCAAATTATATGGTTGGTGTGAATTTTCCCCCCGGAAAATCTACCCCGGTGCAAATTTTCCGGGGGGAAAATTTACACCGGGGAAATTTTTCCGGGGGGAAAATCCACAGGGGGGAAAATTTACACCGTGACACCGGCTTAATTTAACATGGAGATAACGTCAGTGTTTTGTTCAGGGTCGATTCATACTTGCCGCCATATATGTATGTCTGTTTAGTGGAGAAGATTACTAAAGAATCACACTGCTGCATAGGGGTGTGATTTTTTGACTGCTGAACGACATCTGCGAATATGAATTGACAGTTATGTAGATACTAAACTGACCGGCTTATAACGTGTAACAAGCAGCAATTTTATGCAAAATTTATTGAGTTTTGATCCACGGTCACAGCATAATTGAAGTCAGGACCAACAGTCAGTGCAACATATACCTAATCGGTAGAATAGACATCAGCTGGAAGAAATCCCTTCAAAGGAAGTTTAACCTGTCGCTCACATTAGTTCAACTTTTACTAAAGTTTTTCGGTATTTTTTTAAAACGTTTCTAAATTTTACGTTAATTTTACGAATTTAGTTTTAAATAATTATGTTGAAGTGTTGTAAATGAGAATTATTTCCTATGAGACTCGGGGGCTGTGGTGTAGTGGTTAGCATGCTTGACTTCGAAGCAGGCGGCCCGGGTTCGATTCCCGGCGCCTCCATTTCTTTCTTCTTTCTAAATTGGGGCATCCTCTTTCTATACAACATAGTGGCGACCGTGACAGGACGGAGAGGATAGGGTCGGGTCCTCAGGACAGCCCTATCCCCGAACTGTCTTCGGAGGTGGGTTAGGAGCCCCATGCCCTGGGTTGAGGTTGGCACTTCAACCCTTACGGTACTCGTGCTGTGTGCTGTATGGATGTGTACATAGTCTCTTTCTGATTGGTCCCTCGGTTATGGGTAATCCGAAAAACCCTCGGTTTCGGTTAGGGGTGAACCGGAGAAAACCCTCGGTATTGGTTGAGAATCGCTCCGGGTCGATCGAGAAACCCTGTGGTTGCGGGTGAGCCAGGAAACCCTGAGTGTTGTATGATTGAAGTAGGCTTGGTGGCCTACGTGTGAATGTGCTCCGCCCTTGAGGCATCGGGTTCGCCCCGGGAGCATGAGTATTGACCGAGTATCGTTGCAGGGTCGCAACGATGTTCGTAGGGGGGACCCTGTTGTAAATGAGAATTAGGGCCTATGAGACGCTGAGGCTGTGGTGTAGTGGTTAGCATGCTTCTAAGCAGGCGGCCCGGGTGCGATTCCCGGCGCCTCCATTTCTTTCTTCTTTCTAAATTGGGGCATCCTCTTTCTTTCAACAGAAGAAGGATTTCCCTATTTTGTGAAAGAAAAAAGAAAAAAATGGTGTAGAGGATCGAGCCTGGGACTTTTGTGTGGACTTGGAGAATACTTAACAAAACTGCACCCAACAGAACCCCCAACTCTGTAAGCCCCAAATATTATTCTTTTCTCTAAGTCTACCTCATTCGACCCACACATGGTTTTCTGACGTGACTGATAACTCACCCCAGGTTTCTGCAGCTTAAGATGTGTGAATGCCTTGAATTTACCCAACCTAAGGCACAAATTCCGACAAACCAAACCACCACAGGGCCTTAGCAAAAACAAATATCTGTTCGGTTAGTGCATGTTCTGTGTAGCTATTAAATCAAGGTGTTTGCGAAAAAAAAACACGGTGCATTTATGGCTTACAAATTTAACACCATGCTATAAAATGCTTAAGTTTGGTTTATACCTGTCCGTATTTGCGTCTATAAGCTAGTAAGACTCACAGTTGTAAATGCAATCTGTTTCAGTCTTACAGTTTAGCTCATGCACCCGAAATTAGTCTCTGATTGACTAAGTTTTGCACAGCAACCCCTACTTAAACACGAAGCTTGCAGAATAAACGACACTGTAATAAAGGCGTACTTGAGGTACCAATAAAACTGTTATGCCAATATAATTACGATTTTCTGATTAAACACTTGTTTTCGAATACATCTGTTTGAAACTGCCGCCAAGGTGCGTTTAACTTAGTTTTGGGATGACTTTTTTGTTGCTGCTTGTTTTGAAGAATTCTGGAAGTAGGTAATTAAATGCATTTTACCTAGTTTTCGATAATTGAAGCGTCAGTCAATAAAAAATAATGTTTAGGGCTTTAGAGAACAATAGAAAACGACTAATTTTGCCATTTCGGCCCTACAGTAAGCTAGCTAGCAGCAACAAACCGAAGCTAGCTGGCTGGCCGCCTGGGCCAGCTCACACACACACATTACAGAAAAATTACACACAAACACGCTCACAAGTTTGCCACAGTGATTACATGAAAGACGTGCAATTTACGTAGGGCAAAACAAATGTAAAGTCCTGTCGCTACTGAGGTAGCGACAGGAAAAAGTACAATTAGACATCAGCCAATCAGATCGAAGCAACCTTTTAGCTCCGCCCACAATACCGTAATCTCACGCGCTGGACCATGTTACGCTAGAAACTGTGGTTTTCTGTTTTGACAAAAGCTGATTACAGTTTCATATTTAATGTATTGTATTTTCGATTTGTTGTTGTTATTTTTTATTTTAGCAAAAAGCGGCCGGCAAATCTTATCCACACAAATGCGGTTTGTAATGCGATTTTGTTGGTTGAAGACGCCCAAGCTTATTTTGTTAGTATACTGCCAAAACTGCTATTATATTATCAATTTTTTTCTATTTGAAATACTTTTTATTGTTTAATTTACGTTATTTAAGCTTAGTGTTCAGTAAAATGCCGTATTTACAAATAATATTGTTTTAACTAATATTAAATTGCCTAGATACTTTTAAATAAATTGATTCACAGCTGGTGTATTAAAAAAGTCTCTAGAAAAAAAGTTAATCACTTGGAGAAAATAAAACATATGATTTCATTAATCTTACCAATGTGAATTCATGTTGCGACGAAGTCTATCTAAAATTACTTAAACTTTACTTGCAATTGCAACAAGCACGTTTTTCGAGTAGAGTTGAATTAATTTGGATAGAATTCGTTGCGACATGCTTACAGTGCTGAGGAGTGAGGATATACATACAAAACCACTAGTCTTCTTCTCTGATCCCCCACTTTAAAACACCCACTAACGCCCCATAATTTCACATAGCCTTTATTTGAGTTAGTACAAAATGCACGGAAGATGCATAAAAAAGCAGCAAATCAGCAACAATCCTGTCCTAGGGTCCATCTGAGTCGCGAAACGGCAACAGCTCCGGCAAATTTAGAAGTCGCCAAGGTGCCATATTAGTGGGAGAATAGGATCGTTTGTTGTTCGCGAATCGCCAGTATCGTTTCTCGTAGGACGAAGGCTCAGACAAACAAACGCTGCTGAGAGAGAGGCAAATTATCAGGGCAATGTAAAGGAATTGCATTATTGCTGGAATGGCACTGCAGTTTGATGTTCTGCAATTAAAACCAAAGGGTCGATTCATACGTAAACCTGGTTCATACTCGTCCTTGTCCTTATCGTTTTGTCCTTTAGCAAATTACAGAAAAAGTAACTTGGCCAAATGACCCAATTCTTTTATGGGAAGAAAGAAATTGTTGTACAAGCCCAGCTTGCATGCAAAGACTTAAACGAAATGATTTTGTCAATGCTTCGTTTCGTAGTAGCTGACCGAAAATTGTCCTTGTCCCTGTCCCTGTGTTCTTAAGGACAACTATGCAGGACAAGTGGGCTTTACAGTCGTATATCTGTTTAGAAGTCAAAATTGGAACGAAATCGGATAATGTCTATCTCACGTGATTGGAGATTGGCTAAGCTTTGATTAGCGATTTTTGTACTTTGGGCTAAGGTTAGGGTCGATTCATACTTACAGCCGTATGTCCGTTCAGCCGACAAAATGACGAAACAAGCCCAATCTGCGGCAAAATCTTCAGTAAGTATGAAGCACGACTTTTCAAGTAAACTGACCACAGGTCAATTAAAACCTGTTGTGCAGCTAGGTAAACATTTTCCAGCATTAACTTTTTTCCTCGCTTTGTCAAGGTAAGCACGGATAATGCAGCCAGCCATTTACATTTACTGTGATTTGTGCGTAAATAGCATAAATTGGCATATTTTGTAAAAGCTTTCAGACAACTTTTAGTTTCAACACTGTATAAATACTATCAAGAGTACATACTATACAGTATACAGTCGATATAATTTCTATCAAAGCCAATCAGCTGTTTGCAAAAATTCTGCGAAGCACTTCACGACATGTGTTTTGGTCTGCGCACTGCGCAGCCAAATATCGCAAGTAAATGTTCCCTATTGCTGCCATCGACATTGGACCATAAAGCAGACTGCAGACAACAGTAATGTGACAGCAGCTGTCTTACACTGATGCATGAGCTAAACAAACGCACACAAACACTATGCTGGCAAATACTGCTGAAAAAGTTTGCTGCAGACGCGCAGCTTCTCTAAAGAATGAACTAAACACACGCACTGACCATGCAAACCAGCATAATTTGACAAAATCAAAATTAAAGACCTGTTGTGCTGTGGCACAACAGGAATAATGACGTCACATGCGCTGGCTGATCTACTGCAGTTGGGTGCTAGTGATTTCATTCTGCAGGCTGAACGGACATACGGCTGTTAGTATGAATCGAGCCTTAGGCTGTAGCTTTAAGGCTTCTTGGCTCCAAAACAAGACTTGTTTTGGCTCATTTACAAACGATGGATGCACGTATTGCATATCCAGAGCACGATTTTTGACTTGACTCCTATACTGTGTTTTTGATTTTTCTTTTCACTGGTCACAATTTATTTTTATACAATGTCAAAATTTTTTGCCCCTACTTCACGTGCAATGCAATTAAAAATTTGTGCTCCTTGAAAGTAAACCTTGTTTTTTAGAAAAGATGAATTTTTAATTTTTTAATTTTCTGAACTGACTTGATGCAACAGATGTCTACCAACTGAGTTTTTTTAATTCACGGGAGAAATAAACTAACTGATCGCTATATTTTCTGCTCACTTCTGGATACAGCCAAAGAAAGACACACCACACGACCGAAAAATAATGTTAATAATTTAAAAAATGAATGAAATAATAAACCATGACGGATTTAATCATCACAGCGTTTACCAGAACCTCCATTTAATTCACCTAAACTAATAGTCACGTTTATTCAAATTGGGAAAAAGACTCTTAACGCAAATATATATAGATAGAAACTACTGAGATAGCGAAGAAACTTAGACTAACAATTTGCCAACGAAGATCAAGCAATTGTTAGTCTAATTCAGAATGATTATCAAGGCCCAATTATGGCTAGTTTTGCCCATAAACAGGCAATTATCACCAATAGTCACGGAGTAACAATGGAGACAAATTCCGACACCAAAACTTTGTTACTAAGAATGAAAGGTTACAGTATCTTGTTTTCAAAAGAAATTAGTTAACTATGGTTACTGGTTAGTTTTGAGGTGGGACTCACAAAGTGCGTTTAAATTAGACACGGTTTAAGTTGAACAAGTGATCGTATGAAATACACATACAATGTTTCATTACGATGTTATATTTCATTCGAAAAAAGTTAATTATTAATTATTAAATATTAATTAATATTAATTAAACTAGAAGAATTTAACTACTAGCTATTAACTATTAACTAGTAAAAATCTGCTGGCTAAATAATTTAGCATTTAACTATTTATTTAGCTAAATACAGAATTTTTTACTCGGCGCATATTTATAGTTACCATCAAAATAGAATTCTATATACATATATATGTTTCAGGAACTAAATACTGCACTTTCACCATTACGTAATAGGTATGGCACGAGTCAGAAAATGAAATATAAATATAAACAAGTTGCCCCTAAAAAGGGGCAGGGTTCCTCCCCAGAGAGCAGTTGAATGTTTTGAATAGCAACGTATTCAAATGTTTTTATTCCTGGTTTTTCTTATAATAACAAGCCAGTAACCTCGTCAACCGAGCAACATCGAAAGCATTGCAACTTAGTAATTGAAAAAAACATATTTCTAAGATCGGCAGTCATAAACCACGACCCAAACCACGGCTGATACACCCAAGCCCTGCGAACAAGGCCCAAGGCGAAAAAAGCAGAACCCAGGCCACGGCAAACAATCTCAATGTTGTGTCTGGCCAGAGATGCAGGGAGCATTCGGCGAGGGGGAGGGGTGCCTACCGCCACTGGAAGGGAGTGTGGTCCTTATTTTTGTTTTTTTTCGGCGACAGCCGAAATTTTTTTAATTCGTTATTCAATTTTGCGGCGATTTTTCGGCCATCAGAGGAGGAGGTGGTGGGTTGAGGTTAGGTGCCTACTGTCTGAGGGGGGAGGGTGAATGCCCCCTTTATCCCACCCGTATGTGACATCTATGAGTCTGACCTAGGTGTGTTTTGATAATCAAAATCAAAAATCAAAATTGTGCATCAAAATTAATTTTGATTTTTGATGCAGCATCAAAATCAAAATCAAATTAAAATTTGACCATGCATCAAAAATCAAAATCAAATATGGTAGTTTTTAGCTCCGCATCAAAAATCAAAATCAAAAATCAAAACCCTTTTTAAGTTACATTTTTGATTTTTGATTTTTGATTTTGATGCAGCGACCAGGAACACCACACACAAAAAAAAACAAAACCTCTTCATTAAATCCCCAACATCAACAAAAAACAGTCCTCCCTAAAGAAATTGAAAAAAGAAAAACTAGCTACTCAGCCACGAAAAACAACATATTATAATTAATAAAATAAATAAATAAAAAATATTAAACAACGAAAACATCAAAAACACCGTACAAATTAACATAAGAACTACTAGATTAAATTATAATATAAAATTATAAATAAAAAAAAAAAAACCCACCTAAATAAAAACAATCGCTTTAATATCCACCATATTACTATATAAAAATAAAGACGCCTACAACAGTAGCAAACCATTACACCAACCAACCAAAAAAAATAAAACAAATATTTCTTTTCTTATAGACCTTTAAACATCAACTATTATCCCCACCCTAACCAAACAAAACACATGTGATGTTTAGCTGTAAAATGAATGAATGTGCTGACTGGGATTGTAACCTGGCATTCAGATAGTTACTATATATTTTTTATGGTCTGTTTTTCGGCTTAGTAAACGCTATTGTATTCGGCCTTTTCTGACATTGGTGTCAGGAGTGTTCGTTATGGAACCCGTGGGTGCTCCTAACGTGCCTGTTCGACATGCGGTTTTGCCTGACTTTTTCGTTGGCAAGGAGGGTGACTGGAAGCGTTTTCGCAACCACTTTGACGGGTGTGCGTTGATCAACGGATGGGGGAACGAAGAGAAGTGCCAGTTTTTGCGCGTTCGCTTGTCGGGGGCAGCTTTGGATTCATATACTGCTTTACCTCCGGCTACGCGCAATGACTACAATTTAGCTATGGACGCACTGGAGTTGCAATTTCAACCTCCACATCGTACACACGCTTATCGGGCAGAGCTGGCCGCCCGCCGACGTCAAAGAGACGAATCGCTGCAGTCTTTCGCCACAGATGTGAAACGGTTAGCATCTTTGGCTTATGCTGAGCAAGGTGAACTGTGTGCAGACGCAGTAGCCCGTGATCATTTTATTGACTGTCTCGATGACAGAGATGTTCGTGTGGCAGTGCGGCGGGCTGAGCCAGCTTCGCTGGGTGCCGCTGTTGCGGAAGCGTTTAAAAATGAAGCTATCGAACAAGCTGAGCGGCGTCAACTACGTAAAGTCTCTACTGTTTCGAACCAAGACGAGGAATTAGTTATGGCCACGTACAAAGCCGCAACAGCCAAAGAAACTTTTGCTGGGCCTAGCAGGACCGAAACATTGTTAGAGTCGGTTCTGGCAACCCAAAACAAACAATTGGAATTGTTGGCCAAACAAGGTGAAACGCAAACACAGCTTTTACAGACTGTGTTGACAAAGCTAGAGCAAGTCGGTATTTGGTCCGGGTCTGGGAGTGGTGCTATAACTGGCGGCTATAATAGGGGACGCACCAGTGGCGGACTCAAATGCTTTAATTGTGGGGAGGTTGGCCACAGGATTAGCGATTGCAGGTCTGCCCGCTCGAGACCGGGGACCTCGTATCGGTCGGGAAACGGGAACTAGCTGGCATTGAGGGCCGTATGCCGGCAGTGTCGGAGGCCCATCGGCGGATGAACAATCTGAGCATGCCGTATTTTACTAATTTAATGAATTTCAAAGAAATGTACTGTAGCTTGGTATTTTGTATTCTATCTATAATTTCACTCGTTTTATGCACTGTTACTCAATGTGCTCGAACCATTTTCACTTATGCATTGGGACTAGTTACCGTAATTATATCGATTGACTGGACTAAATATTATACTTTCTGCGTGTATGTTTGCGATAAACTATCTGGATCAGCAGAATGTGCTAAACTTTACGACAATGATCTGTATTTTAAATGGCTAAATTTTGAACATGACTTTATGAACTATGTTAGCGACAAGCTATTGTCGGCTAAAACTGCGTGCTTGTTTTTAAATCGCAGTTTGTCCGATGAAGCGAAAAGTAAGTCGTGCTGTACTTCTGTTGCGCACAAATTGGACATGCTGCGGGACCACTTTTTCGGCAGCTCAGTTTTGCGGTCCGGCCGTGTCAATAATGTGGTGAGCTGTGGTGACAATACGTCCACAGCAACAGATCGTCGGGTTGGTGGTGTCCGCAAGACTGTTCACCAAGTTGACGGGGTTAAAGGCGAACACTTAGAAGTTACTGCGTCAAATCAGCGTAGTATTTGTTATATATTGGCTCAAATCGGGTCAATTACTGCTAAACTATTAGTCGACTCAGGTTCCGAATGTAGTATTCTTACTCGGTCTGTTTGGGAACAAGCGACCGGCCGAAAATGTTCAACAGATGTGTTGCCAAAAATTACTTTTGTCGGTTTTGGCGGTCAACGAGTGAAAGTTCTGCAGTGTGATACAATTTTGTTGCAGATGGGGACTTTGAGTGTGCAGCACCCATTTTATGTAGTTGAAGACAAAGAGGGCAGTTTAATACTTGGAGCTGATTTCCTGTGCAAATATAAATGTTTCCCAAACTATCACACAAAACGGTTAGAAAGACTGCAACCATTTCAGGATCTAGGAAAATTAATATTTCAAGAAAAGAATATTGCTGATATTAATAGTAGTATAGTGACTATTCATACAGAAACAGTTGTACCCCCAATGTCACAAATGATTGTTATTTGTCATGTGTTGTCCCCTAAACGTTGTCAAGGAATTGTCGAGCCTTTTTATTCGCTGGAAACAAGTGCACACCCCAAAGAGTTGGAAGTCGGTGTCGCGCGTTGCCTCGTTGAGCCGTCTTCTGAAGGTTTGGTGCCAGTCCGTGTGATCAATTCGTCAACGGACCCTGTTTCCCTCTCAACTGGATTGAAAATTGCTGCATTTACTGAAACAGACGGTGCAGCAGTTCACGTCGCTACGGAAGAAATTCAGTCGAACGAGTCGACAATGACAAGCGCTGAAAAGTCAAGAAAAACCATGCGGAAACCCAAACTGCCTGATTGCGGAAGACTAAAAAAACTGCGAACGCTGATAACTTTGCCTCAGAATAGACTGACGAAAACACAGGAAGCCAAAGCTTGGAAACTGTTTGAACAATTTTGGGATATTTTTGCATATCATAGTCAAGATTACGGAAAAACCAATAAAGTTTACCATGCAATCGATACTGGCAGCCAGAAACCTATCAAACAGTCTGTTCGCAGGCTACCATTTGCCAAACGAGAGGAAGTTAAGAAAATGCTAGATGATATGCTGGCAAACGGAGTTATTAAAGAGTCGTCGTCTCCCTGGGCAAGTCCGATCGTTCTGGTTCCAAAAAAAGATGGCACCACACGTTTTTGCATTGATTACCGGCAACTAAATGCTATTACTTGCAAAGACGCATTTCCATTACCGAGAATAGATGAAACTTTGGATTCTCTCGGTGGCGCTACATGGTTTTCCACATTGGATTTAATCTCTGGTTACTGGCAAGTAAAAGTGCGTCCGGAAGACCAACAGAAAACTGCGTTTTGCACGCCATTTGGTTTGTTTGAACACATGACTATGCCGTTCGGTCTAACTAACGCGCCGGCTACTTTCCAGCGATTGATGCAATCTGTACTAGCTGGTCTACAATGGCAAACTTGCTTAGTTTACCTGGACGACGTCATAATCTTCAGCAAAACGTTTGACGAACATCTAGAACGAACAGCTGAAATATTTGAGCGCATTCGAGAGGCCGGATTAAAATTGAAGCCATCAAAGTGTAACTTTTTAAAAGAAGAAATTGTGTACTTGGGATATCTAGTGACAAAAGATGGACTCAAGACGGATCCTGCTAAAACAGATGCGGTAGCTCATTGGCCTCGACCAACTTCAGTTGCTGAAGCTCGAAGTTTTGTTGGTTTTGCGGCTTATTATCGAAAATTTGTGCCAAACTTTTCCGAGATAGCGGCTCCGCTGTATCGTTTAACTGAAAAAGGACGGCAGTTCGCGTGGACTGAGCAGTGTGATACGGCATTTCAAACATTAAAACAACATTTGACAAACACTCCAGTGCTCGCTTTTCCAAATTTTACCAAAGTTTTTGTGCTGGACGTGGACGCTAGCAATTTTGGAATTGGTGCGGTTTTATCTCAGGAATTCGAAGACGGTGAACGTGTTATCGCTTACGAAAGCAGAGCTTTGACAAAAGCAGAGCGGAATTATTGCGTGACAAGGAAAGAACTGTTGGCCTTGGTGCATGCCGTAAACAAATTTAAGCACTATCTAGCGGGAACCAAGTTTCGGGTGAGATCGGATCACAGTGCCTTGCTTTGGTTGCAATCATTGGATGACGCTGATGGACAGTTAGCGCGTTGGCAAGAAAAATTGGCGCGCTATGATTTCGACGTACAGCATCGGCCTGGAAAGTCTCATGTAAACGCTGATGGTTTGTCAAGAATCCCTTGTAAACAGTGTGGCTTGGTAATCAATGAAGTTACCAAAGAAGATATCTTGGTGTCTAAAGTGCTGCAGCGTGAAACTGTTGGGGACAAGCAATCTTCATTATTGTTCGGTTACACAGAAAATGAACTGAGAAGACTACAAAAAGCGGACCCTGTACTGAGTAAAGCCAGTCAATGGGTTCTTGAGGGTCAGAGACCTGAATTTATTGAACTAGACGGTGAATCTATGAAGCTAAAGAGTCTGTGGAATCAATTTTCACGACTCGAATTCAAACGTGGACTGTTGTTCAGACACTGGTTCCACGACCGCGGCGGCTGGCTTCAGCTGGTTTTGCCGGAATCTTTAGTGACTGAGGCCCTGAAACTTGGTCACGATGTCCCAGCTGCTGGCCACTTGGGTGTCACTAAAACTCTAGAAAGAATTCGGCGTAATTATTATTGGCCAGGACAAGTGAACGATGTTCAGACACACTGCGCAAGTTGTGAATCTTGTTCGTCGTCAAAAGTGGAAACTCGCCAACGCAAGGCTCCGTTGCATCCTATAGTAACAGGTTACCCCATGGAACACGTGTTTATGGACATTGTTGGCCCACTACCAGTGTCATCTGGTTATAAATATATCCTGGTTGTAATTGATGGGTTTAGCCGGTACATGGAATGCTATCCCATTAAAGACACAAAGGCTGAAACGGTGGCTGAGACGTTTTTCCGTCAGTTTATATGCCGGTTTGGCGTGCCCGAAAAATTGCATACTGACAGAGGTACATCATTTAATTCACAGCTGATGAAGGAACTCTGTTTATTGTTACAAATTGATAAAGTTTATTCTTCACCATATCACCCTATGTCGGCGGGAGCAGTCGAGCGTGTGAATGGCACGATAAAGCGAATGTTGATGACGTTAATTGAAGAAGACAATGGTGAACAGTGGCATCAAATTTTACCTGCTATTATGCTAGCGTACAACTCCGCAATACAGTCAACAACAAAGTTTGCTCCTTCAACGATAATGTTTGGAAGACGGTCACGCCTGCCTCTGGACTTGCTGGTCAGTTTGCCAGAGAGCAAATTGGAGAAACAAACAGTTGGCGAATACGTCCAAGCGACGCAGGAATTTGTTCACAAGGCGACTGAGACAGTCCGAAAACACTTTAAGCTGGCACAACAAAAACAGAGCTTTTACTACAATAGAAAAGCATTTGGGCAACCATATCATGAAGGCGATACAGTATGGCTTTATACTAACCCAAAAACCAAATTTCAACGACCTTGGACAGGGCCTTACAAGATTGTGAAGAAGTTGTCTGACGACGTTTATCGATTACAGCATGTTGAAATGGGTCGTCGTCGAACTGTAGCCCATTATAACCGATTGAAACCCCACTTTCAGTGCGTAAACCATCAAAGTTCGCTGTCTCGTGAAACAAAGACATCTAAAGAATTAACCAAAGAAAGCAAACTGCCTAAGACTCAAAAGAATGCACGAAGTGAAGGCAGCCCACCAGCTCAACCTGGTTTAGAGATTACTTACTACACTGCACCTAGAGGTAACCACAACACTGCGGAAAGAAGATACCCTCAGCGCACGCGTCAACCTCCTGCTCGTTACAATCCCTACACTGAAAATTACGAACGACGTCTGTACTTTGACAATGAATGAACTAATTTTCCTCGAGGGGGGATAGTGTGATGTTTAGCTGTAAAATGAATGAATGTGCTGACTGGGATTGTAACCTGGCATTCAGATAGTTACTATATATTTTTATGGTCTGTTTTTCGGCTTAGTAAACGCTATTGTATTCGGCCTTTTCTGACACAAAAGAAAAAAAAAAAAAAAAAAATAAAAAAAACAAAAAAAAAAAAAACACAACACAAAAAAAAAAAACACAACAAAAAAAAAAAACAACAAACCAAAAAAAACAAACCCAAAAAACACACAACCAAAAAAAAAAACAAACACCCCACACACACCAAAAAAAACCCCACGTAAGTTGCGCAAATATTTTGCACTCTTCTAAAATTCTTAATAAAGTACGAATTTAGTTGCCACTTGGCCACGGGTGTTTGTGTTGTGTATGGCCGAACAGGTGCTGTACGAGGTTGACATTTCCACGAGGAGAAATAGTCTCTTTATACCCAAAATTCACATAACTAACAAGCGCGCATCAAAAACGCAGTTTAGCAATGTTTATTTCAATATTTGATTGTTTCTCTTCTGCGTAGATATTACGTGAGGCACTGGCTTTGCATTGCCATTTCTGACGAAAAAGTGCCACGTGACAGCAAGCCAAGTCAGGAGCTAAAGTTGTTTCATCATGTTTACAGAAATTCTAAACTCTACTCTTTAAATTCTACATCGCTGCATTGCCAAATTGTTGGAAAATTATACACACACAGTAGGGCCTTTATATTTGTCACTGGAAAGTTAAGGGAAGAACTCCGATAGTTTTCTAAATTGACTTCGTTATAATTTTCGTTACCTTTAGTGTGTGAGACCCTAGGCTTGTCCGACGAGTACGGTCGGTTTTTCCCTTCTCTGTCTCCGAGCGCCAAATTTCACGGGATGGGTATGTTTCGCATGTAAAACATAGAGATCGGTTCTGAGGCGCTTGGCGCATTTTAAATTCACGAGTTCTTCCCTCTTCACTATGTTTTTATTCTAAATTCTGCCCACTGCTCTGTTTTCGATATCTCGTCTTTCCGTGTCAGTAAATACCTAAATTTTATGCTGTTGTTCTAAGGCTAGTTTAGAGTAGTCTAGTTAGACAGTTTTGGGCCGTAGTCGGGCCGTGTAGGCTTTGTGGTTTCACCATCCGCCTGTGGTGGAACGGACCTGTCAATTGAGTGATTTTCAGACGATTGACTTGTAAAAACCTAGCTCCCAGCTAGGCGTTATTCTCTGAACTGGGACATTTAGGCGACGGTCAAAACCTTTGTCAGCGCTCTGCGCATCTCTCATTACGTCCATTAGTCCCCCGGTTCACCGTGACAGGACATTGGTATGACGACAGAGTCGAGCCGAAAACAGCCAAGCAGAAGAAGATGTGGCGTGAGGCTCTGGACCTGTTGGAAGAAGAAGCTGCGGAACTGCGCCGGGAAAGCCACGAATTGCTACCAGAAGGACCACCACCAGATGTCCTTTCAATGCCATCAGACCGGGATGCCTCCGAAACATCCAGTGGAGAGAGCGAAGCTGTCGTAGTCCATCTGTCGGCACGCCAAAAACAAGCGAACGACCAAAACATCAAGAAGTGGCTCGAAAAGATACCGCCAGAGGAAGTTGTTGTGCAGTTGGAGCACATTGAGCCGGAACCAAAGCCAGAGGAAGAACCAATGCCAGAAGAGCCGGAGGAGATAAAAGAACCCGCAGTGGCGGAGCTACAACACCGATTCTGAGAGTGGCAGAGGAGACAGAAGAGGTGTTCCAGAACACAGGTGCAACAACGGTGGTCCGGGAAGATTGAACGGATCCAACGTGGAGACTAAGACGAACCAGATCAAGGTCACAGTCTTCACTAACCAAGGAAACCGTGAGAATGGTGATCGAGTCCATTCAACAGCAGAAACGAAAATTCGAGCCAGAGGAGCGGAAGAAGACAACAGAGGAGCTGGCACAGGACGTCAATGTGGCCTATGAGGCTTTCAAACGACGTAAAACTGGAGAGTCAGCACCTCCTACTATCTTGACAACAACATCGGCAATTCCGCAGCTGCCGCAAATTCGTGTTCGTCAACCAGAGGTAGCAGCTGTTCGGACTACTGGTCGGGGTCGCGGAGCCCCACCGAGTATCCAGATGCCGACTCCTCGCTTGTCAGGACTCGAACATATTTGCACTGTGTGGGTACCACCTGCCGAACCTCTTGCCCTTCAGCGTTCGCCTGGAGGCACACCTACGTGGGTGCGGGTACCTAAGTCACCAGAGGAGCCACCACCCCAGGCAGTGTTAGTGGAAGTCACACCCAGTGTCGAGCCGCTACCACCACGGCCAATTCCGCCAGCGCATGTTGATCCAGAGGTGATTGATCTTGAAGAACCACCTGTAGTCATCACTCTGGAATCAAATGAAGAAGAGCAACAGCCGTCAACATTTACGGCAAATGTCACCACATTGGGCAGAGGAAGAAAGCCAGAGAAAGTGGAAAAACCCAAACCAGCATCCAAAGAACCTCCGACGAAACTGAAACCACCATCGGTGGATCCACCAACGAAACCAAAGTCAAAGGAGGAAAAACCCCTCACCAAGATGGTCGAACGGCCTGGGTTATCCGAAGAGTTCTTGGAAAGGCTCGCCAAGCCTAAGGTGCCTCTCACCAAACCCAACGGCAAAACAACTGTGAAAATGCTGCGCTATGCTAGAGCGAAAGTGTGTGGGAATTGGGTACCCAAATGGTTCTGTAGATATTCGGAAGCAGCGTGTTGGGGCCTAATCCGAGCAGCAGTGCCGAAGCCGTGGGAAAAGCCCTATACATCGTTTGATCCGATTCAAGGAGCAGGAATGGCACATTTGGCACGATGAATGGGGTATGGCTCGAACAGAATACGTTCGCATACCGGCATGTCTGGACCCCTTGGAAATCGACATCCCTTGGGAAAACATGCCCATCGGCCTGGTTGACTTGGAGAAAAATCCACGAGTCAAAGCCCTATGCTCTGGATGGGAAAAGGTCGACACCGGCGAGGACGAATCCATCCATCGAAGAGCCTACGGTAATCCAAACCGGAAGTGTCACTAAAGAGGGTACACCTGTCATCCGTGAACTGTTGGGAGAAGAAGTCGAGATCGAGCAGCAGCCAGCAGTCAAAATAACGGAGGAAGGGAAGTGTGACCATCCAGAACCGGAGGTCGAACGCATGGTGGAGCAGTTTGAAGGGGCGGAAAATAAGCCAGATGGCCCACCCCTGGGTGAACTACCACCTTTGCAAGCAGCGGAAGAGGAGAAAGGAGATCTACAAGAGCAGGTTCAGGAGCAGTTGGTGGCGGTGAAGCTGGACATGCAGAACCTGAGTACGGAGTATGAACCGTTACCAGGAATCTCGAGGAAGAACATGCAAAACGGGCTAAATGGGAAAAGGTCAATCTTTGTAGGAACCGAGTGGCTCGTGACCTACGGAGTACCGCATGAAACCCATGCCCATGGTCCCGAAACTACGACTAAGTACTACCAGCCGAATGTCCGGTTCTTTCGAGATCCGTTTTACGGCCCAATAGATCCACCAGTCCATCGTCTCGCCTCGGGTTATATGGAGCCGTTGAAGGTGCCCAATAACAAGCAGCAATACATCATGCGACCGAAATTGACGCAGATGGTGGCCGAAGTACCATCGACTGTGGTGAACACAAGGAACTCACAGAATTGAGAGTTCCTGTGAAGTGTTGGTCATCACAGAATCGATGGCAAATTCTACAGATTCCACCAACTCGAAATGGGGATAACCCACAAACCACAGGGGATGTCCACCCCATAGCAGTGGAACTGGAGTTTATCTTCCGACAGTGGGCACAGCAGGGCGATCATCTAATCCAACGCCATTTGGCGATCCCGAGCGAGAAACTGAACCTGATTGAGCGAGCGTGTCTCTGGAAATTCGCAGCGTGCATCTTGTGGAGTTTCCATGACCGGGAACTAGAGGACCAGGAACAAACGAGTGACCCGTACGACCGACCAGTGCTACGGCCGATGGATAACCGAATCCTTCGAATGTTCATCCCCGCCTTGTATTCACGTGATGGTATGTTGGCCTACAAGCCTATCTACATCGAGGCATGGGCTACCAGCCGTGATGCGGCATTGGGAACAGCTCTTGGGGTAGTATGTTCATCTATTCATCTGGTCCCCGAGATGACGAGCGTGACCGTTAAGTGGAAACTAAGAAGAACGAAAGGATGGGCACGGAGTCTGCTAATCTACGCGGATTGCCTGCAAGAAATCCTGATGGAAAAGGTCAAGAAAGCCAGACAAGAACGACGACCGCGACGCCAGGTCTATGGCTTCTTCACCAAGATCTTCAGTTTCTCTAACCATCATGTGGTCATGGAGGATGTCCCACAACCGGCCAAGCCAAAACCCAAGCATCCCCAGCAACAAGCTCGATTGTTCAATTTCGAAGGGAAGCAGTTCTATTGCGGAGAAGAGGTCTACTACTACGAGAAAGCCAGTAAAGGCTATGGACTCATGGATGTAGCTGAGACCCTCGCATGCGCGTCATCGCCAGGCCAGTGCAAGCGAATGGGCGACCAAAATTTGCCCGAAAATAACGTCCGAGCCACGGTGTGGTACGAAGTCATGGCGTTTCCGACGATGTTTAAGATCTGTTTGCAGCGGGCATCGCAGCTTCCAACGGTCAAGGACGATTTGCGAAATTCGCGTCTCGACGTCATAGTGGAAGCGAGTCCGTATGACCGGCGTTGGGGAATTGGCGTCCCCTTCAAGGAGTACGCGCGGCTGCGAAAAATCGAGCAGTTCGAGGGAAAGAACTGGCTGGGAAAGGCTTGGATGGTTGTGCGGGACTTGTTGTTTCCTGAGTTCCTAACCGCGGCCACTCGACAGCGATTACAACAGCTGTATCGCGAACGCCTAAAAAATCGGCATAACAATCCGAACAAAGAATGATGGAGACGGAGGAGAAGCGACGACGTCAAGTGCAAGGACCCAGTCGAACAATCTGCCTGACGGGGCTAATCAGCCGGCCTTGTGCCGAAGTGTCGACCCTATCATCTTGTTACTCGACGTGCCACTCGAACAAACTGTCCGTCGGGGCCAATCAGGTGTGCGGGTGGAGTAGCCTGATGGTAGGTAGAACGACCACGGAGATTGATCTGAAAGTCAAAATTAATTAAAAATTAATCGTAAATTTGTACTGGTTTATTTTTAATGTTTTTAATTGTGTAATGCTCGAATTAATAGTGCAATAGTTGTATTTTATATACTGAAATTGATTGAAATTGTGACTGGATTTTTAATGTGTTTTAATATTTATAAATTACAAATAAATAAACTCTCGTTGTTGATAGATTCACCTATGGTGTATGTGTAAGGGCTCGGACACTCTGCCCATCGGGGCTAATCAGGTTCGTACATGTTACTGTAGGTGTGGAATGATTGAAGTTGGTGAACTAGTTACGTACTTAGGGCTCGGACATTCTGCCCAACGGGGCTAATCAGGTTCTAGGCGGCGTAGCTAGGAAGCCAAGGGGTGAGAGTTAGAAAGGAGCCTAATTTAGACTAGTATTCTCGGACGTAACTGAATCTAGGTGCCGATGCCTCGGCCAACCTACCTTGGTGTAGGTACCTAGTAATTTATATCGGCTGTGACGTGTATTGGTACTTGGGACTAGGCCGACTCTGTCCGACGGGGCACCAAACTGGTCCAAAGTACCTGTTATATACCCATTTCTGTGACTATTAATATAGCTAGGTTGGTGGGACTAGGCCGACCTGTCCGACGGGGCACCAATCTGGTCTCACTTGCTTAGTTGTATTGCGCAGAAGGATTGCATAATCGTGTAGTCTGGAAGCGCACAGCGTGTAGCTGGAGAGGCGCGTCTTAGGTTATAGTGAGTGATAAGCCGAATTGCCCATCGGGGCTCAATTTGTCATTATCTGAGCTTGAGCGAGTCTTGGATCTTACCTAGAAGAGATAAGTGAGGTAGTCGAACGATCTGTCCGTCGGAACGCAACCAGCTACCGAACGGTTCAAATCCGGGTGTAGGTCTGCCGGTTATGTCACTGTCAAACGCGATTGAGCCCATTTTCAAACCGTACTTACCGAGTAGGTGACCTAATCGTAGGACGCAGTATGGTCTCCTCGGTCCAGGTGATTTCGGGTACTTGGGCTCATAGGGGACACCCAACCCTCAGGGACTGTCGTCTCTACGCGGATACCAGGTGGCATAACTCATCGTTTCATACTGTAGAAGGCGAACGTGCCGAAACTAGGTTATCGCGTACCTAAGGCGCCGATGCCGGATATCTGGGTACAATAGTTAAAATCGGAGCAACATTTTTACTTGTGATACTATGTGAAGTATAGTATGTATACTAATATAGTTTATTACTGCCAAAGCTAATATGGGTATTTTCAGTTTATTTTGCTCAACGAATAGCCATAATATATTGCTCAATTTTTGCAGTTAACAGTGTAAAATGTACCGTTTACTACGTTTTTCTTGTGTTCGAAATTAGAAAAGTAAAAAGTAGAATAGTCAAAAGCAAAAAAGATTGTTTTCATTGAGTTTCTATTGTTGAAATTAACAAAAAAGTCTCGAAACGAGCACCCCCTGTACAATACCTAACTTCCTTTTGTCTAGTTAGCTTTTGAATTTTGTTATTATAGATTAACAAAAAGTCTCTGAGAGAGCACTCCTTGTATTATAACTAACTGTCATTCCATTCCAGCTTTAATTTTGCTATTAGTCTGTTTCCTTAGTTTATGTTCAAATCTATGTTCATTTACGTTTGTTTCGTTTAATCTATGTTTAATTTTCACTACATTGGTTTGTGTAGTTTAATTTCATTTATTTAAAATTCCTAATTTTAGTTCAGTTATTCTAATTTGGTTTGTAAAAACATTATTCACCTAAAGCTAGCATACCTCTTTTGACGCTAACTTTGGAGCAACTACAAGACGGCCCAAATTCCTATACAGTTTGTAATAATACTAACTTTTGGTTGTAAGTAGTCTTTTCAAATACGCGCAAAACCAACCGAAATTATGGGGTAGTTTAAGCTGAGTTTAAGATTTTTACGGGTGTATTTGGGTTTCTATTCCAAGGGTAAAAAGTAAACTAGTTGAGTTGACTTGGTGGAGTTTCTAAATACGGGTATATATGTAATGGGGTACGATATGAAATTGAAAGTAGTATAGAGTTTAAGCCAAGCAGCAGTTCAATATACACATGACATAAAACGGTGCCAACACAGTTGCACTCAGTGACCACAAACAGGAGGCACGTATGAAAGGCTGACAAAACAGCCCAGTAAACGGGACAAACGTACAAGCACTTTTATACGTACTCAAAAAGTATTGGCACAAGTTTCTGGTAGCAAGAACGTTAAACAACAGTGTAGGGTTAAATTGCTTAGAGCAATCTGAGATATAGGGTGAAATTATAGGGTTCACGGCCAAAAATTCTCTGAGATACGGTTCTGAGCAAATGCCGTCCAGTGTCGTACCAACCCAGACAGTAGTTACCCCAACGAATGTAAAAATCAAATTTAATTATAATTATCAATTATCGCAAATTAGTGCGACGCGCAGCGTAGGAATTAGTAACGACACTGGTAGGTATGAATGAATGTTGTCTGACAGTATGAACCCCACTAAAAGGGGTGATACCGAAAGTATTTGTCGAGATTTGAAAATTTAAAGTGGCAAGATCTGAAATTTGATTTAGTGAAAGTCTCAGAACCGTAACGCAGCATGTAGAAACTGTTATACTATCTGCATAAATTGCTTTGGGTGTTTTATGGGCTTTGCCGCGACTAAATTGAATTGTTTTTAACAATACTAAGTAGTTGGGCTGAAAAAGAGAGCTAATGGCAGTTTGATTTCTTTTATTTTTGAGAACCTTACCGAAAGTCTAACAACTAACCGATGTACAGACGGTTATCCTAGTAATTGTATGTTTGATAATAAAAATTTGTTTGGATTTTATCTCGAGCTTTGAAATCGATGAGGAATTCAAAAGTCTGAGAACTAATCTATTGTTTTTTCTAAGGTAGTAGGTCCTTGACGCCCCCACTGGTTCCTGATCTATGCTAAAAACTATGAAGAACTTTAAAATAAGCTATACCTGATCTAAACCCAACATAGCTGTCAGGGGAAGGTTTTATTACGAGTTCGGACTGAGATTGTGACAAAAAATCTACCCTGATACCCCTGGTAGTGTTAGAACTATATGGGCTCACCTAAAAGTACCCAATTATTTTTACCATATTTATAGATGGGAGGTTATTATGGGGACTTGTACGATAAGAGCCCGAGAGTTTGATAGGAACCATCCCTCCGAACTTACGGGTGGAGGATTTGGGTGGCGATGCCACCACGACGGGTGTTTCACGACATATAAATTGACACTGAAATACTCTGGTGACTATGCGTGGGCGATGAGAGGGTATAGTTGGCCCCCAAACACTAGGGACTTTGTAGACTGTACAATGGATCCATAGTATCTTTGTTTGTATTGCCAGTCGCGGCAAGCCAAAATTTTTGTGGTGATGTTAGTATAAAATGTACGCGCTATAATGTGTTGTTAAGCCACCCAAATTTTTGTAGAATGTATGCGAATTAGGGGTAGATGTAGTGATAAGTAGTCAGTGAGTTTGGAATCAAAATTTTTACCGAGGACACGAATGCGAGAGAGTATAAAATTTTTGAGAGAGTTGTTGTCGAAAGAAAGACAAAAGAGGTTCGAAGATGATGGAGCAAGGCACTAGGGGAACCTGGCCAGTACCCGGTTTGTGTCCTTGACTCAAAAAGTTGATGGGTTATGAGTTATTAAAAGAAAAGGGAGAAATAATGGTTGAAATGGAAATTGTTTTTGACACGAAATTGGGTTGAAATTATGAAGTTTCTCGCAATAACACTAAGGGGATCCCCAAAAACGATACGTATTTGTTTTAACCTAAAAATTCTGCAGGTATTTGAGTATGAGTGAGGCCGGAGTTGGATCGCGACCAACAAAGGCATAGTTGTGTATGAGTGTGTGGGTGAACTAACTCACAATTTAGCTTTTACCGATTCGGATACTCGGAGCCTTGCAATGGTTAGCACTCTGGACTTAAAATTCCAGCAATCCCTAGTTCTATCTACTGAGACCTCCAGAGAGGGGGGCAGGAAAATTATGTTGAAATTTATAAATGTATTTGCTTGTTTTCATTATGTTTTATTTTATGATGCGATTGTTTCAAATTGGTTTAGAATTAATCGGAGCCAGTGCGTGAAAAGTCGGACTTGAAATTTGAATTTGACGTCAATCGTTTAAAAATTGGAGAGTCAAAACTCCTGAGAGTTTGTTGTCAAAAAGAAAACCTCTGAAATCGGGGGATGGAACCGAAAAGAAAAACTATTTGGGATGATGTAGGAAAATTCTTTGAGGAATATTTATCTGTGAGTTCAGTGGTGTGTTTAAGCTGTTTTCTTGGGAAGTTACGCCAAAATTTTAAGGACTTGTTTTATTACTTGTTGTATTGTTTATTCTGTTTGTACTCGTTGTTATAATTTGCTTTATCGCTCAAAATTGTGTCACCATGTTTTAATTCGAAATTGTTATGTATTTTTATGCCTTATTGTGAATGTATCTGCAATGGAAATGTCCACAGTGCACAATGCACCTGTCCTAGTGTTGTGCATCAGAGCTGCTGAGACGTCACCTCTGCACAGGGGGGCACCTGTTGTGTATGGCCGAACAGGTGCTGTACGAGGTTGACATTTCCACGAGGAGAAATAGTCTCTTTATACCCAAATTTCACATAACTAAGAGGCCGCCGCGTATATACTATATTACATCAGCTGTATTATCACGTATAAGCGCTCACAGTGTATAATTGCAGTGTGTAAAATGGTAGGTCTAAAAGAACGTTAAATGTGTGAGCGTGTGTGTGCATGGTGCGTGTTAAATATGGGATCTCAACATCTCAGCGTTGTAAACAGTGAGTACGTATGGTGGTGATCAATAGTGTTACACGGCGGACTGATTAAATCTGTGCCTGCAAAGTTTGAAAGTACTATGCAGTAGACGCAACCTGTCCCAACTCTTTTTTCCTAAGTTGTATATCAGCGCGTTGGCTGCAGATGAATTTGAAGTATAGTAGCCGTTGGCAAAGATGCCTTGAGCATTGTCATTGCGCTATGACAACATCGTCATTTGTCGGCATGTCAACTATTTGTGCATAAGGCGGTGGAACTAAATAAACAGTTTTTGAGACGCGGTTTAAAACGTCGTGTTTTAGACTAGAAAGCGCTCGTTAGGAACGGTATTTTTAAACTTAAAATTAAAAAAAAATCATAAAAATTCTCAAAGAAAGATATAGCTGTAAAAACATAGTGAGTGTTAAGGGTGTTGAGGTTTACAATACATAATCTTTGTGCCGCGTTTTATATTCGAAGAATATCCTCGGCTCTGTAACGAAGGTCGCAAAGAAATCTATCAAAAATAAGTTTAAACTTACTCGCAAAACGTGCTTGTTTATTAATGAAGTAAATAAATGGTAAATTTGCTAATGCGTGAGCACACAGTCGCAATTCGCTCAATGCCACTGGCTGCCAGACTTGAGATAAGATAGCTGGTACTGCAGATCCGGACAGGTGCATGCCTTTCGCGGACGTTTATGACGGGCCCTTTCCGGATCTCGAGAAGTTGTAGGCGGTGACTGCTTATCTTCTCAAGTCAGACACAGAATGAAGTGTCCGACAGACGATAACTAATTTGCATATTACGTACAGTCTGGGCGCCGCCCAATCACAGATAAAAACAAGTAGGCCCCAAAAGGGGCAAGGTTCCTTCCCCGGTGTCTACCTTTCAGGTTTAAATGAATTGGTTCTCTATTCCATACCTACCGTAAGCTTTACTTCGTATATATCTTACTCTACTTTATAACTAGCTCCTATTCTTACTTAATCTAAATACGTAGTACGTACAAAAAAGTGCTGCAGGATGTTAAGCATCCCGCTGCACGAGCCATTTGGCTCAAAAGTAACACTTTGATCTGAGCTGAGCAAATCAGCTCTAAGAACAAGAAGCGATAAGCAGTGTTTTCTAATGGCTCTTATATACTGCTGGTGAAACATCCCAGTGCCGAGTATGAAAAAGTACATTGTTACAGCAATGTACATCGATTATTGATTTCTCTGCATATACGCAGACAAAAATCAGCAGCCAGCTCCCAAGCTGAAAATACACGTAAAACATACTGGCTATGCAGCCTGCTCAGTAGCGTTAAACGCTATGTGCAGTTAATTTCAAAACAATACTTCCTTCTCTAGAAGGAACAATAAAAGGTCCGCCTACGTCTAAAACACTATTGGTCAACGGCAACATCTCATTTGCAGATCAACAATGATTGGACGTCAATTTCAGCACATGTCTATTTTAACTATCATATTATGAAGAATAGGTAGGGGGGGGGGGTTGTCGAAGAAAATACTAAACAACAAGCTAAGTTTTCGGCAAAAGAATGCAGTAAGCATCAAGCATTAACTTTTAGGTACATTGGCTGAGGCCAACGCTCATAGTTTAGAATTCATTAAAATTCTAGATTAAAGATTCGCACTGAGCAATGTAACACTGTATGTTTATTGTAGTTTAGTTTTTAGCACATTGTTGATCGGTACCCCCCATGCAGGAAAAATACAGCAGGTGTTGGATGGGCTACAATTACACACAAATCATAGGATAGGCGAAGACATAGGCTAATTTAGGCTTTCCTGTTATCGGAGCAAAAACCGATAACAAATGTTCCTTCTCTAGAAGGAACAAAAAGTCAGACCTCAAGCAAAATAATTTTTAATATATTTAAATTAAATTAACTAATTAATAACTAATATAAAAAAATTATCGTTGACAAGACTTTCACGTAAATTAGAATACATTTCATCACCGTAATGTATGTATGTGCAGCTGTGGTGTTTATAGCTCAGCAAAAAAATATTTGCAATATGTAGTCATAAAATTTTGTTTTTTAGCGGCAAAGCAGACACACAAGACGACTGTCCTCAACTTTGGTCTGTACCGTTTATTTCTCGAATTGTCACAAACAATTAGTGTACAACAGTTCCCTTCCCGGTTCAATTAGTCAGACGTCACTTTTCGCGAAAGAAAGAGCTCGTCTCAAAAGTAAAAAACTTGTTTTGCACAGTGATGTTATTGTCATAAAAAAGTTAAAAAGATCAGTATTTTGTCAAAGAAAGCGTCGCAAGTCTAGGCTTTAAAAGCATGCCCTCAATTGTTTAAGTTTAAGCTCAAGTTCAAATTCAAATCTGAGGGCATACTTTTTTAGTTTTAAGTCAAAGTTTAAGTATAGGCTACCTTTTAAGCCTAGCCACGACAGTTAATATGACAGGTGTTTTTTTTACTGGGAATCAACCTCATGATATAAGTCTACGTTTGCAACAATTAAGTTCATTAGAGCGAACAAAGCACATATATATTAACGTAAAATTATTCTTCGAAAAGTTGAAAATGAGGTCACAACAGGTCAGTTATTATCATCAGTTAGTGAGTAATTGTTTCATATATACGCAAATTTAATTAATTGCAATATAAGTTTTTTATTGTTTTTGGTTAATGTCGTTAATAAGGCATAAGTACAAAATAAGCACGCCACAATCTAAGCTTATTATGATACACTATTGTTGGCGTGATTGTTTCGTAATGTTGCCGGATGAACGAGCTTACGGCTGGAAGTAAAAATCGATCCCTAGGCCGCAGTCTCAGGTGTATGCGGAATAAGATCGGCAAATCCGTTTGAGTGCAGTATAAGGTCAGTAATTGGTCAGTAAAAGATTCGTTCTTATTTGCCAAGCATCTACCGCGCTGCTAAGCTAGCCAATGGAAAGAGTGTTATACGCTTCCTATTATCAAAAGTTCATACTAATAATAACCCTACTATGACTATTTACTCTTGCTATTACATACATACTGGTTCAAAGCAAACTACCTGCGTAAAGCCTGATCAAAAACTGTTGTGTAACGTGACGAGAGTATTGGCTACCCAATATAAGCAATAACAACAGCGCAGAAAGACGAAATATACTTAGTTGATAAATGTCATTATCGTAGAAAAGGATAATAACACTGAGACAGTAGAAACTAAGACGGTTTCGGTAAAATCCTCCCTCCCTTTCTCGCCATGTCAAGAAAGGGAGGGGGGTTTCTACCAAAAGAACGACAGCATCAACATCAGAATGACCCAGGGGCCTGTTGCATAAAAGTTCTAACAGCCTAACAGTCTATCAGTCTAACAGTGTAACAGTGGTTTTTGTTGCATAAAACTAACAGTGATAGTGGACTGTTAGCTGATAACTAACAGTGTTAGTAACACTGTTACTAACACTGTTAGTTGCATAAAAGCTAACGGTGTTAGTTCCACACTGTTAAAATTCTGCTATTAGTCTAACAGTCGACCAGTCACTGTTAGAATAAATAGGGTTCTGTAAAACCTGAAAAACCGTCAATAGAAAGGTTTTTTAGCAGATTCTCTTACTGTGAATTTGAAGACAAATAAAATTGGAAGTTATAGATGGGATGTTTTTTTAAGAAAAAATGCCCAACAATATTCACGCGTGCTTTGAAAAGCTTTCATTTTTTTCAAATTTGTAGTTGGCGAAATTTTGTATCAAATGATTGCCATTTGTATTCTGAGCAACTTTTCTTCAAGAACATGGCCTTAAAAACAAAGTTAACGTTCCATTTTACGTCTACAAAATAGTCTGTTTGTGCGAAAGCCAAATGTGGACTGTTAGTTTCACTGATAAATGGACTGTTAGAAGTCGTATTAGACTGTTAGAATTCACTAATAACTAACAGTGGTTTTATGCAACGAAAATTTTAACACTGTTAGTTATCAGTCTAACAGTTTAGCAGTCTAACAGTGTTAGACTGATAGTTTTATGCAACAAGGCCCAGGGGGGATTCGAACCACCCATCTCTGGATCTGCAGATCAGCGCTCTACCGTTGAGCTACTGGGCCGATGGTGAGCTGTCGTAGATCTCTTTAAGTAGTCTATGGGGCCTACCTATCTTACCTTATCCCTATTTTAATGCTTATCAACGCATCAGTGATAAAGGAATATTCACACGAGGGCGCATGAGCGGGCGCATTGCATGGCGTACGCCATGGCGTGCGCCATGGCGCATGAGCGGGCGCATGAGCGGGCGCATGAGAGGGCGCATGAGCGGGCGCACACGCACACTTGCCTACTGCATTGTGTGAAATAATGCAGCAGGCTGTGTGAAAACAGAATGCACCCGCTCACACAATGCACACAAGCACAATGCACACAATGCAGTAGGCAAGTGTGCGTGTGCGCCCGCTCATGCGCCCGCTCATGCGCCCGCTCATGCGCCCTCTCATGCGCCCGCTCATGCGCCCTCTCATGCGCCATGGCGTACGCCATGCAGCAAAATGAGCCCTGTGTGAATAGGCCTTTATATATATACTGAAGTGTGTTACGCAGAGAATCTACCTACGCGCTGATTCGCCAGCCACATGTTGCACAAATCGGCAACATGTGGCCAGAAAACGACCAGCGCATCTGCCTGCGCTAGAACACAGGCAGAAAGGAGAATGTCTCACGATATTATGTACTCTTGGTTATTATGAGAACAATAATATGTGCTAGTGCAGTAATTATCATGTTTCAACGTATGAGAAAGCCATTATAATGCATGTAAAGACGGGAATGACAATTTCAAAAGCAGCCGATAATCCTGAAAAAACGCAAATAAAATTTTAAAAAATGGATTTATGACCATCCAAACTTAATCTTGGACATAAAAAGTATTCGATTGAAGTTTCAGAACTGGGCTGCAAGTCCTTTAGGTACAGAAAAGTTAGCAGAACTAATTTATCATCTCTTTAGCATCATGTAATAATTCTAGATGAGGAAAGAAACTAATGCCTGAAAGAAGACAGACTTGATATTTGACGCTGATATTATCAGACATACCTAAAAGGTAAAAAAAGTAACTTATCCAACCCAATTTAAGTCGAGTTAGGTAAGTGCCTTCAACGGATAGTGATCCGTCAGTAGTTCAACAGATAGTGATTTTGTAACCGTGCAGCCAAGCCCTTAAAGCTGTAACCGTGCAGCCCAGCCTTCAAAGGGTGCCATTAAAAATGTTATCATATAATCGAAGCCTAAAATCACCACATGATAAACGAAACAATTTACATCAGACTCAATAAACACCCGAAAGTTTGTAACTAAGGGCAAGTAAACCACACGTGTTCCTGGTTACTGTGAACGCTCACTTTTGAAATTCACAAAATGAGCGACTAACTGACGAAGTATTTGGTGTCTATTGCTCCCTAAGCCTCAGTCTTAGGCTCGATTCATACTTTCATCCGTATGACCGTTCTGCATGCAGAATGACGTCACTAGCAGCCTAGTGCAGCAGATCAACCAGCGCCTGTGACGTCATTATTTCGTCATTTTGTCGGCTGAACGGACATACGGCTGTAAGTATGAATCGAGCCTAAGCCTGAGACTACGCCTGAGCCCAAACCTAAATCCCAGAAACCATCAGCCAATCACTGAAAAGAGGTGCTAAAGATAGTGAGCGTACACAGGAAATAGTTTTGAAACATATGTAGCTATAACATAAGGTCCCGTTGCTCAACTTTCAAGTCTTACAATACTGTAGCAATTGTAAGTGCAGAATCAGGAGATTCGTTACGAATTCATCATATAAAATGTTACCCGATTTTGCACTTACAATATTGTCACATTTGTATGACTTGTAAAGTGGAGCAACAGACCCTTTCTTGTTTTCAATATTCCAAATAATATTACATACGTGTAAGTGCTCTGGCTTGCAGATGAATTTCCGTGAAAATATTTTCTACTCTCCTTACAGAAAGGCTCCACACGTGTGAGTGTGCGTGTGTGTTTTCAAAATCACTCAAATATCGGCTCAAGCTTGGATTTAGGCTAAGGCTTAGGATTAGGCTTAGTCCCGGAGTTAATAACAAGCTTAGTTTGGGCTTAGGCTGAGGCTTAGGCTTAGTTTTGTAATTTTGAAATTTTTGAAATTTGAAATTTTGCAAGCTACGTGAAAATCGAAGGGGTGTCACACTTTAGTCTGTATACAGCACTTGCCTCAAACTATATTTGGTTCAGGTTATTAGGCTTAGGCTCAGGGTTTACCTTGCCCGGCAGCCCCCAGAAAAACAGGGGCCGTCAGTGGCGTACCCAGGGGGGGGGGCTAGGGGGACATCAGCCCCCCCTTCGCGATTTTAGCCCCCCCTTCGCGATTTCAGCCCCCCCCTTTTTTTCACTTTTTTTTCCTGTGGTCTTCTTTGGTTTTATGACACCGCTGAAGAAAATTTTCCGGCACGTTCCCAATTGACTAAAATTACACTGTAATTTCAAAAATTTTCCAAAATTTTCTTTCGAGAGGATGGATCTCGCCCCTAATTCATTACTGCGCTAAATGACTAAATCTAAATGACAAGTGTTGCTTAGAATTGGTTTTTCAATGCAAATTTTATTTCAAAATTCTAAAAAAGCTTCAGCTTCTGGGGGCTGCCGCCCCCAGACCCCTGCAACCACTATGATTTCACAACAAGTGATGCTTAGAATTGCTTTTTCAATGCAAATTTTATTTCAAAATTTTGAAAAAGACCCAGCTTCTGGGGGCTACCGCCCCCAGACCCCTGCAACCACTATGATTGCACGACATGTTGCGTATATAAAACTTTTGCAATATCAATGAAATCAGTAGAGAAATTTTAAAAAGCTGAACTTTCTGCAGACTGCCGTGGAGTGCGTGTGCGTTTTCACCCCCCCCCCCCGGTCGTCGTCGACCATCAGTTCAGCCCCCCCCCCCTTCGCGAAATCCTGGGTACGCTACTGGGGGCCGTATTCTCAAAATTACCTGCAGGTAAAGTTAGGCTAACTTTACCTACAGGTAAAGTGAAGGTAAAGTCGTATTCTCAAACATTGACTAAAGCCAACGTGATAGCTATAGTTACCTTTAATTTTTGGGCCAGAAAACTGCTTTATCTTGTTTCGTAGCTAAAGTTAATGTATTGTGCAAATTTTTAACCTCAACCGTCTACGTTAATCGTGTTTTCAATTTTAACTTTACCTTTACCCACAGAATTAACTTTACCTTCACCTTACCTGTGGGTAAAGTTAGCCTAACTTTACCTGCAGGTAATTTTGAGAATACGGCCCCAGGAAAAAAAATTTTCAAAAAGTGACTGAAATGTGACGGAAATCTCAAAAAACCATTTCTTTCTTATTTCGGTTTTATTTCCTCTTAATTTACTCTTTATTTTGAACAATTCTCACTTTCTGCAAAATTTCGGACACATTTCTGCAACATTTCTGCTACTTTTCCTTCAATTTTCTGCAACATTTCCTTCAATTAGTGCAACTTTCCGCCACTTTTCGGCTGCTATTTTTTCTGTAATATTTCCTCCACTTTTCGATTCAAATTCTGCCTTATTTCTGACATATTTCGATCATATTTTTGGTTATTTTTGAATGGGTTATTGGGTTACTTCAACTATTTTTCTAAACAATAAACCTATATCTATTTTTGCTAATTTTTCTACGTAATTTATTTAGTCTAACTGGTAACGGTATTGGAACAATAGGTGACACTTCTAGAATCCAGAGGTACTTTCAAAGTGATATATAATAATTATCACGTTATCTGAAATCTTGCCACGGCTGTTATTTCATGCCATAATAACGTTTCGAACTTTCGAATAGTAAAACGGTTGCTTCACTACCATTATTATCAATAAAACTACTTCCTGATTCCCGGAGTGCCACCTATTCCACCAGTACTGGTAACAGTTAGACTAAATTACTAGAGACATTATCGAAAATAGAAATATATTTAGAAAAAAATTAAAAAAGGAATTAAAAAATAACCAAAAATATGATCAAAATATGTCAGAAACAAGGCAGAAATTGACACAGGAAAACCAATAGTGTGAAAAATGTCCAAAACGAGTGAGAAAATTTTGAACTTTCTCACTGTATTTGTACGTTCAAATACAGTGCGAAAAATGTGAGAAAATGTCTCACTTGTTTACGACGTTTTTCGGATGGTGAGTAGCCAGAAACAATTTTCTCACTGGATTCTCACATTCGAAAATCGTCCAAAAAATTTCGGATGAAATTCTCACTGAATTCTCACTTTTTTACCACGTCAAAAACCAGTGAGAAAGGAGTGATAAAATTATCTCACTTCTTTCTCACTGTTTTCGCACTCTACGCCAAAGTCCGCAGTAGTAGGAAAAGAGTGAGAAAATTTTCTCACTCGTTTTGCACTCTTTTGTTACTCTACGCTGAATCCGAAACAAGTGAGAAATAAGTAAGACAATTTTCTCACTCATTTCGCACTCTTTTCCCACTCTTCCCGTCTGTGCTTCAAAGTAAGAAACTAGTGCGAAACGAGTGAGAAATTTTCTGGCTCGTTTCGCACTATTGTTACACTTATTTAACACTGTTTTCTCACTGGTTTAGAACTCTTTTCTCACTATTTTTGGATGGTGAAACCAGTGATAAACATTTTCACACAATCAAATTCTACTTGTATCTCACTGTTGCTATTTACACAAAAAAAAAAAGAGGAGAAGAGGGCACCCCTGGCATAGAACCAGAGATCAGAACGAGGAAAGGCGCAGACCCGTTGGATTTTCTGAGATATCAGTTACATCAGCAGTACCTCACATTTGGTCCACACCCCCCCCCCCGGCATCCTGTGCGAAATCCTGGATACGCCACTGGATATGACCCCGTGAAAATTTAAGAGTTTTCCGTTTCTAGAGTTCCAAAATTCTCACATATTGTTAAAAAAACTTTCTCTGCTCTATTCAGAACAATAGATCCACTATTTCACCCCAGCTGCATTTAACCCATTAGGACATAGCTTTCGCACTACGCCTGCATAGGCATCCTGAAAATTTAAATTGTAAGTTTGTAATTGTAAGCCTAAGACTGCGCCTCATAATAAGCCCATGTACATGTACATATATAACGGGGTCAAAATTCTGGGGCCTCTCCGGCCAAATTTTCGGACCTGTAACATACCGTCCTTATGCACAGAGGGACATGGACAAATACGACTAATGTGAAGTGCAGGGTTGGCAAGTCTGGGTTTGCAACCGAGACCGAGACCGAGACCGAGACCAGGCAACCGAGACCACCGAAACGAGACCTTCAAAAAACAGACCAGCCCTTGGGGGACCTTTTTTCAAGTTTCAATTTTAAAAATTTGAGACACTTTGAGACATGAAAAAAATAGTTATTAAGGTATGTACAAAAAAGTGACGATTTGGTTAGGTTGTATGAGTGTATGACTTGCGAAGTTGCGAGAAACTTAACATTGGAACGACCGGATGCATGAGTAAGAGTGACCGACAGGAGAATAGTATTTTGTCCGCTGTTTTGTCAACTTTCGGTTATTTTTTAAAAGTTTCAGCCACACTTCTTAGTATACCACATTTTATAGTGCATTGCATACACATATTTTCACTTTGGCAGGCTGACTCAGGGGCCATAGCGTAGAATCGTCCGTGCTGGTGCAGTAGTGCTATCGGAAGTTCTGATAAGTGATAGCAGCATCATCACGGACCAGAAAAGTTACTCACGCTGTCACAGTTATGTGGGGGGAAGATTTGATGCCCAACCACTCCATAGCCCAAAAAGCATTTGATTGTACTTAGGTTTTTTCAGATATATATATATATATATATATATATATATATATATATATATATATATATATATATATTTAATATTTTGACATGCGTTGAGAGGTTGGGGCTTAAGAAATTCAATTAAACTGCCACCTAATTCGTAGTAAAGTCGCAGAAGCCAGCAAATTTTTAAATTACAAATAGGCTACAAAGTTAGCACTATTTGGTATATAAATGATAGTCAGTATTTTTACTGCTTAACATAAGAGGTTCCACATACAAATGCAATATCGCTAAGTCAGTCAGACAACCCATTTTAGCTCA
>JASANF010015880.1:0-27472 GCA_030248245.1 Trissonchulus sp. WLG1_4
TTAGATCCTTGGCGCTTTTCCTTTTAAAAGTTAGAGGTCTAGAGGTCGAGGTCCGTCTGATTGGGAGAGGGGCGGGGCTACGAAATGTGGCAAAAAAACCTTCCCAAGTCAACAAATTGTACATATACTAATTTTTTTACACATTGACAGTGTTGATTTACATAATAAAGTCTTAATAATAATAAAGTAATAATTAGCCCGGAGTCTTTAAAATTCATCCCTGAACGAGTTGCAAAGAAGTCTGGTGTTCAACACGACAGCGGCCGAATGCTGAACTTTAGGTACAAGACACAAGTCTTACAATTGCGCAAAATGTGATGATACGTAAAGAATTTGTGAGAACGCCGTAGGAACTGATTTTGGTCATATAATTTTTTGTTATGATGCAGTGCATGAGAGTGTTTTTAACTAAAATAATATTGCATTTATTTAGTTTTTCCTTTCTGTGTTTGTAAATGATTTATATTAATTTGTACAATCCCGCACGATGGTTACTTTTAAATCAAACAGTACCTGTACAGATATGACGTGTGTATATATATATATATATATATATATATATATATATATATATATATATATATATATATATATATATATATATATATATATATATATATATATATATATATATATACACAGTGGTGGATCCAAAAAATATTCGGAAGAAGGTATATATTCATTCCCTGGATCCCTAGATTCCTTATGTACAGTAATGTGCGTAGAAAAGTTCCCTGTTCGTAGGCGTACGACGAGCTTCATCCTTCGCGAAGTGACGAAGCTTCGCGAAAAGTGACGATCGGTGGCCGGAAAGTGACGGACAAAAAATTTTCACTTTTCAACATTTTTCACTTTTTTACCCAGAAAATTTGTTTTGGAGCACGTTTTTAAACAAGTTTCTGTTCGTCACTTTCCGGCTAACCTTGGTCACTTTTGGCGACGGATGAATCTCGTCGTGCGCCGACGAACAGGGAACTTTTTTGCACAGTACTGTACACGTTGAATATATACCTCGTTGGATTTTGGCTCACTTCTGTACACTTGCAGTGTTATTTTGAGGCAAAAGAGCTTATCCTAACAAAAAGTATTTCCTGACAAAACTGAGCGGAAAAATTTTACTATTTTAGTTTTTTCCTTTGTTCGCACTTTTTTTTCAGTTGTCCGAGCCAACTTTCGGTGCCAGGGGAAAGCGACCATGCATGGGCGTTGGGACTGGGAGGGTTGGGGGTTTTCAACTGCAACTCCCCCAGACAGGTGCTTCACCACCCCCTCCCCCAGAATGTTTTGAAGGTGCTCACGAACCGAAAACCGAAAATGGTTACTCACACAATCGAAAAATCGCTCCGCACCCCCCCCCCTCGGTGGCTCACCCCTCCCCAGAATTCGCTAGCTGCCCACGTATATAATTATAGGCGACAACACGGGGATTTTCTCCCTAATGTCGCCTAAACCTTTCGGTATCCCTTTGTATTCACCTCTGCTGCCGTCGTCCCATTTGTCCTAATCCCAAATGTCACGAAAAAATAATGCCAAAATCAGTGTCCGTCCCCTCAAATTTTCATCCTTTTAGTTTGGTTTCAATTTATGAATCTTCCTTTAATCTCCAGGGGCCTTATCCAAAATTGGATTTAATGGATTAGATTTAAATTAGTTTTACTAATAACACAGCCTAAAATGTAAATAGCCGGCTGAAATTTCGCTCTACATGGCTTACATACATTATCTCGGTGTGTGCCAAGTTTCAGTAAATTACGTTTAACTGGCGCTGCTAGCGCTGCGTTATGACGAAATAAAGTTAAATCTAATCTGATAAATCCAATTTTGGATAAGACCCCAGGTTTCAACCTAGGGTAGTAGAATGCCCTTCGGGCGGTTAGTGGTGGTGGCAGACGGCTACTGCCTCTCACAGCCCAGTATTTAAAGGGTCTAAACCCTCTTGCCGGCCCCTTCACGTTCACATATGCATATAAATATACACAAAGAGTGACGGTATATAATTACCTGCCCTGCGGCCTGCCCAATTTAATCCATCCTTCATGAGTTGGGTCGGTTGGCTGGCCTCTAGTCCGTCTGAAGACCTTGGCCCCAATTTTAGGGTCTAGAAAGGGGCAAGATAAGCCCATTCGCGACTCCCTTTTAAAACCGGGCTATTTATTGCAGTTTTCGTGTCCGAGGGATGATAGGCTGGTTAGGTGGGCTGTGCAGGTATGCATTTAAACTGTCAAGACTTTACTACATGCATTTATTCATGCTGTGTATATACTATTTGAGGTCACATCCAGACTTATGTCGGCTTGGCCGTACCTGCCACTATATATTTATGCTGGAGTCCTGTCCTTGTATACTTTAGTATGAAGATGTTATATATGTGCATGAATGTGTACATACATGTTACTGTTGACTGTTGACTAATGCCTTGTGAAAGCGTATATAACGCGTGAAAATTTTGCCAAAAAAAACTTTAAATCCTTTAGTATCTCATGGTGGAACGTGAGCAGGTTGTACTATCCAGCTTTACAGTAGCTACACGTATAAATTTACTTTATCGTGACTAACCTTTGCGTGTAATTATGTAGTTTACTACGTTATTTATTACGTATTACTATATACGTTATTATTCATTACGTACTTCAGCAAAAGTGCTTGACAAACGGAGTAATGGAGCATACATTACATTATGTAATCCAGTTTATGTGATCGCGTAGATACCAGAAGTATGTGATCGCGTAGTATCGTAAGAATTAAGATTAACCATCAAGTTACACTACGTAGTGCATTATCCAAAATTGGATTTAATGGATTAGATTTAAATTAATTTTGTTAATACATAACACAGCAGAAAATAAAAATAGCCTACTGATATTTCGCTCTACATGGCTTACATAATGTACATATGTACATTATGTCGGTGTGTGTCAAGTTTCAGTAATTTACGTTTAACTGACGCTGCGTTATTGACGAAATAAAGTTAAATCTAATCCGATACATACAATTTTGGATAAGACCCGTAGATGCTCTTCCGCTTTCATGGCATCTCTTGGCCTCCAAGAAGTGAGAAATCGCGGCTGCCGCGCACTTTTTGCCGGGAGTCTCGAACTCCCTCGACCCCCCCTTCCCTCGCTAATTAACTCCTGTATAACTGTATAAGTTTCTAAAATCGTGGTTATGACAGGTTTCATCAAATTGCAGGGGCGCATGAACATTTTTTATGCGCTCAGGTCATTAAATGTCAAAAAACGGTGTGTGGTATTCTTAGTTTATAATGTTTTATATTTACGATGGTGTACATAGTTTTTACTGACTGACTGAGCTTTATACCGTCTGTACGTATGGGCGTGTCTAACAGCACCAAAATTTCGGGTAACCCTCCCCCCCCTTAGTGGGCGTGGGACCCCCCCTCCCCTGAGATACTGATTTTTGACCCCCCTCTCCTGAGACAGAGACGGGCGCAATTTTTACCATTTTTGGCCAAACTTAAGGTAAAAACTGTTTAAATATCATCAAATTACTCATTTTTCGAGTGCCAGTGCAAAAAAACTTGTTTAAATGCTAACGTAACACTGACCAAAAAAAGATTTTGGCCAAAATTTTGCCACGCCGGGACCCTCCCCCCTTCTCTTATCCCTGGCGGGCGCGGGAGCCCCCCTCCCTCCACTGTGACCGAATTTTTGGGGGGTTTTCGGTTCCCCCCGTCCCCTCCAACTATGTACATGTATATATGCGTATGGACCTTAGATGGTTGCCTTTCATGGTTTCATATTTATAGCTACAGGCCTTTGGCCCCGTTTATTTCTGTGGTTCGCACTATCCTATCCATCGCTCCTTCTCAATTACTTGTGGCAGCTGAGGGTCAGCAAAGGTCAACTTGACCCCATCATTTGTCTTTCTGTGGGTGCCAGGCATACGGTCTAGGGTTTTTCCCCATGTTACTGATATTGATTGTGATTTTATGTCCAATTTAAGGTTTAGTCCTAAAGTATGGATGTACTTTTATGTATTTATATTTTGTCGTCAAGGTTTGCTTACGTACCTATTATATCTGTTTTCCTGTTTAGTTGCATTTTATAAAGCTTTGGTATAAAATATATATGTAAAGTTAAGGGTGGTACACATACATGGGCGTGGGGGGGGGTTTGGGGGGGTTTGGGGGGGGCTTCACCACCCCCATAAGGCATCTTCACCCCCCCCCCAGACAGGTGCTTCACCCCCCCCCCCAGAATGCTTTGCAGGTAGCTCGCGAAGCAAAAATTGGTGGCCCACGAAATGGCCGGAAAAGGGAAAAGTTGCTCCGCACCCCCCCCCCCCCCCCCCGGTGGCTCTCCCCCCCAGATTTCGATAGCTGCCCATGTATGGTGGTACATAGTTTAATTCGTGACATGTCTATCAAGCCACGATGAGAGTAACAAGAATTTTGTTAAGTTACGTGTTTGATCTTGTGTTTTCTGTCAAAATTTTGGATACAATATTCAATTTCACCGGCCGGATACAAATTTTGAGGACACTCCCCCACCGTGATCTACCATAATACTCTAAATTTAAAGTTTACCTTAACTGGCACGCAGATGTGTAGTAGTTTATATTTTGCGTAGTGCATATGGTTGTGATTACAAAAAATAATCACTCTTGGATTCGACCAGTTTTTAGAATAGGACCGTGTGACCGTGTTAGTGTTTGGCCGTCCTTCGGAAGCCATAATCATCTGATGGTTTACTTGCAGTCGGTGTGTACTGTAATGGCCTGTAGTGACTGTAATGGTCCGGTGCCTGTCTGTCACTGTCTGTCGTCTATTCAAGTTGTGTAGTGAGTGGTGGAAAAGTTTTCAGGGTCTGCCTGTGAACTTTTGCAGTGAACTTTGCGCCGCCGAAGGCACACACACCTACCTATCCAGCCCAGCCACCATTGAATGCATGCCTGCAGTGCATAACCATACAAAACCACTGCGCACTTATGCACTGTCAGCGCAGAGTTCTGTTGATGTCCTATATTTCACTGTGCGCAGTTCATATACACTGCTCTGCTGCTATTACGGTTATGTGTGTCGCCCTGCCGCTGCCGTTGTGCCGTTGACACTGCTCTTGTTCGAGTTCAATGCTGCTGTGAATTCCGTTTGGTCGAGTCTCCCTCTTGCTGTACTCGTACTGTATATAAGTAGCCTTTCAAGTTTACATTGTTCGCCGACTCATTATTTGGGTATGATATAAACTTATAGCGCTAAATCTTTAGTTAAAAGTACATAGTATAAGCAGTAGCATTCCGTTTATTATATTATACTACTTGAATAGCCTCGTTTTTGCAGACTGATATGGCGGTAAATGTAGGATAGGTACTGTATAGGTATATATGTGCTTAGCGTGCGAACAGCTCAGCTTACAAACCGCGGGCCCTTGTTCGATGAAAAAGTTGCCAACCACGCCATATATAGCAGGCAGGCACCAAAGGCAGGTAGACATTACTGTCAGTGAATAGGGGCGCTTAGGCGGTGTACTGTTAGTTTATCTAGTGCAAAGTCCGGTGCTACATTATCATCAAAACCTACAGTGCCTTGGTTTACTTTGGTTCAATTGTACCGTTTCTCTACTGTCTACACACAGCCAAGACGTTTCCTTTGGGTCTCATGCAAAGCTACAACACACAGATAGTGCCAGGATAGTATTCACGCGGGTAAATAGAAGGAAGGCCACCCAAAACTTGGGTCCATTCCATAAGAGACGGAATGGGTCGCACTAGGAGCAAAACAGAGGGGGCAGGACAGTTTCACCATTTTATTGGCTGACAGCGGCCCTTCGCGGTTTCTCCTACAGATGACTACTGTATATAATAAGCCAAAAATTATGAATTGCATCTGAAATGTTGACATTAGCGATTTAAACGTATTTTTATTAGAAAAAGTTAGTTTTTTCAGTGAGTTGAGGGTTAGTTACATAAGTATGTAACTCTTAGTTTACGGGAAAGGACAGAATGTAGTTAAGCTAGGGCTGGTAGTGCTTCGGTTAGGGGGAGGTATCTGAGTCTGCGACTGAGATATCTAACTTTTGGAACTGTCACAATTTTGGTGCAACATAGTTTTCACAGGTGTAATTTATTGACCTTGTTAAGTTTCCTAGCAAATCTCAACAAACACGTAGAATTGTTATGGAAACCTCAAGGGCCACTCCCCTCCCTTTGGCGAAGTGTGTAAAGACGCCACGGGCTGAGACCACAGCCCTGTGGAGTGCCGCCCCCGTTGAATGCACGTCTAGTCGGCACGCATCCACAGTGCATATAATGCTGACGGGCCCAGGCAACCGGGCGGGCGGGGTGTGTGTCTGGCTCGCCTGGCGTATTTAAGGCTTACATCTGGTGGCTAACCTACTAACTAGTTGGTTTCTAGGGCTCATAAACAAAAGCCATTTCCCCTTTGCCTTGCGCTTACTGCTCCGGCGTACGACCATCTTGCACGGCATTGCAGTGTATACTTTTTGATTGGCGTTCATTTCGACATTATTTGCCGACTGCCGTATACACAGGTGTGAATGAATCTGTGGGAATCGATGTACAATTGTACTATGTTTGTGTGTAGCGAACATGACATCATCGGTAACTATCAATCGATAATTTCCTTATATATGTACGTTTATCCACGTATATATATAGGTTGGAAGTTGGAACTAGTTAACTTGAAAATTCTCTTTTCGGTGATGATGATCTGTTGGTTTCTGTATATATTAGGCCTTTATATTAGTTGTTTTTCAGACGGTGAAACGTTTCGGTTCTTATTATATATTTACACAGCAAATCGTTTTTCCTGTTGCGGCACACCGCAACAGGTTCTTATGATGCCCCTGGATCGAAACGTAAGGCTGTGTGATGAAATTAACAATAGGTGTGTGTGCGTGAGTGTCTAATTATATGATGATGCCTGTGGATGACTTTTGCAGCAGGCTTCTTTACAACACTGAAATACAACGTTTAGCTTGGTACAGGTTGTGTGTGCGTTTGTGTATATTTTGTTCAGTGTAATTGTGCGAATCTACGTGAACACGAGTGTGTTCGCGAAATGTGTCTGATCCTTAGTTGATTGTTTTGCGTTTCACTGTCAGTGTTAAGCCATATCACTTGGGTATAATTCAAATCCAGCTCTTAGGTAGTTTCTCCACGTGAGTTATACAAACTGTTCCCGAAGAAAAACTAAATGACAACTATGCGGTTTTAACCCGTTGGATTTAGGTATGAATCAAATCCAGCTCTTTGCTTAAAGTGGTAGTTACGTAACGTTTTATGCAAAAATTTAAATAATACTTGATCGGACATAATCAAATTTGACATAGACATTGCAAATGTAGACAGAAATGTTTGAGCTAATTTTGAAATTGATTCAAGCTTCTACGGTTAATTTATGGCTCAATCATTGCATTTTTTGTATGTTTGTTTGAGAACTTCGAAAAACTGTTTGTAAATTTTTGTGGCTCTTATACTACTCAAAAAGCCATTCATAACAGGTCTAATCCGTTCTTATTTTAAGAACATTTTTATCAATCTGTTAGTCGCTTTAGTTAGTTTGAAATTTTTTAAGAAATCTGTCATCTTTTTGAAGCTCTTGCCGATGCTTTATTTTAAACTGTCAAAATATATACCACCCTCACTTGTGTATCGACATTAGACAGGTACTGAGTGTTACTTATGGAAATAAATACTTCAGTATAAAATGGCACTGGAATGCAGATAAATTGTCGTTGGTAAAGTTTCTGTTTTAAGCATTGCAAAAGTTTCTTTTGTAAATGAATAAACCTTTGCTAATAGATCATATACATATTGTTACAGGTGGTTATGTAGTTGGAAGAAAATTTTGATTTGATTTTTAAAGAAACACGTTTTACACAAAAATGAGATTACAAAATTACAATGCAGGGTGAGATATGCAAGTAAGCTGAGCCATTTTACCTACATAGGTAGTCGTAACCGTACGCGCATGTTCGCATAAAAAATTGGGCTTGGCAAAATAGCTGGGCGGAAAATACAGCTAAATAGTGCTCCTCACACTTTTTCATAACCATGGTTCAAAATGCAGTGTGAACAAGTATTCTGTTAGTATGTGTTCGCTACCTTTTTAACTATATTTCCGTGAAAATGAACAAGTCACCAAATGAAATTTACCATCTGTTTTTGGAGAAAAATTTGGCAGCTACTAATTGCGCTTTTATCCCGTTTGATTCGTGTATTAATCTAATCCAGCTCTTTGCTTTGGCAAAGTGGATTGATATTTTTTGCGGTTTGCTCCACCGGGCTTCTATAAAATTATGTTTATCTTCTATAGAATAGAATTTCTCAGTTTGGTGATAATTGATTTAAGTTGGAATAAAAAATGAGCTCGCAACAGGTTTTTTGTCAAATATGACAAACTACTGTAAAACTCTTACTATGTTTCTTTTGCAGCAAACTGTTGCTTGTTTCATTAGTTTAACAGTTTCATTATTATCTTTGCGCTATCGGGTACTGGCTGGGCCAGGCGCTGGAATGTAACCTAAACCTAACCTACGTATATATATAGTAGTCTCAGTCATCAATAGTGCGTAGGCAGATAGCTTGCTGGGCTCGTTCGGTGAAGGAAGGCTAGGCTTGTTGGTCGACGCAAATTTTAGTCAGGTTGGGTTCGGCTTGGCAAGCTTCGCCTATATTCCTATGGAGCCGCCCTGGTTCATGATTAGGCGCGCCTACCTGCTAGTGCTGGTTGCACTGGTTGGGTTGGGTTGGTTGGTGTGTCAGCCTGGTTTGATTCGGTTGGCAGGTTCACATACATACCTGACGTGTCTGGGGAGACCTGCCGTGCATTAGCTTACCTATTCAGTTTGGCGGGCCCTATTTCGTTTCGTATTTAGGCTTTGGTTTCGCTGGTTAGATAGGTCTGGTGGGTCTGCCTATCTGGATGCCACTTGGGGTTTCAATAACGGGCAGTTTAGTTTGGGTTACCAACAGGTGTGCTGGTGCTCGTGCTACAAGCCTTCTGATGGTGAAGCTGTACTCGGTAACGGCTAGCGGGGGCTATTGTCATGGACTCTTGACGTTACTTTCTGGTTTGTATGACTGTATACAATTGTAATTTTTTCGTTGTGACTTACGATGGACTGTTGATTCTAACTGTGGGTACATATATCGACCTGCGTGTAGGTCAAATTTTGCGTCTAGTGATTTCTATTTTTACTGTTTTCAGCTTTTTCTGGTTGATTTTTGTATGGTTTCATATCTGGAAATGGAACTTCCCGTACAAGGTCTATTTTTCCGTGAATGCGATTGTTTTTTGGGATTGCTGGCTTCATGACGTCATATCCGTATGCAGTCAGTTTAGTCCAGTCAGCTCAGTGTCATCATGCAATACAAAAGTGCTGTGCACTACAACAGCCCAGCATATACAGTACACACAGGGAGTACAGTAACAGAGTACAGTCATTGCAAAATTTGTGCCGCGTGAGCCGCCCGGAGCCCTTCAACTTTTGTTTACAACCCTGCCCCGCTCGCTGCCTGCCTGCCTGTTTGAGACTGTGTTGTGTGTTGTCTGTATGTGATGTGTAATGTTTGTGAATTTGCTGGCTGGGCCCCACTTGGAACCGGTTTTGTGGGCTGCTCTGCTGCTGGCGTTAGTTTTCCCCATCCTGCATATGCGCTAGTGCAGGGCAAGCAGGGGCGGAAAGGCACAGGGTCCTCGTTCCTGACACTCTCTATTCACTCGCCGCTCCAGCACTGCTGGGACCTGTTTCCTTTTCACACACATACAGTCCATTGTGCTGAGTGATGGCACTTGATGTATGCAAAATCGGTCCTAGTCAGCGTTTTTATAGGCGCCATTGTTTACGGGACGGGGGTTTGGTGTCAGCTGCGCTTAACGCAATTTCAGCTTTACGACATTTTTTGTACGACTGAAATTCACCAAATTCGTCGAAAGAGTGGTAGCCAGGACCTAAAAAAGGGGGTCACGGCCTTTCGCCAAATATATAAGTTCTTGTTTTCGGCAGTTTCGTTTAGGAGCGGAAGAAAATGTGGTTCACACATAAAGTGCAGTTTTGGTGAATTTAGGCACCATAACTTAACTGTAGAATTTGGGTTGGCATTCATTTCACACAACGTGTTCAAACGCTGTCTGTATTGGTCAGCTTAGGTCAGTTAGATTTAAGCTTGCATTTCCCTCCCCTCGCTTTCGTGTGCTGTATCAGTGAAAATGTTAAGTTATCCAGTTTATATATACTCGTGCATTTGCACACAAGTTAGCCGCCGTAGTGGCACATCACAGATGTAAATCACTGGAACCAAAGCTGTTACCGATTTCTAACAAGGGACTGCTAAAAATTACATTTAACATGCAAGCAATACGCGACACATTACAGTTTTTTGTGGGCAACGTTGCCTGAACCGTTCAAATATTATTATATACTGTTACTTTAAAAATTTTGCACAGTTCATTAAGGCCAAAATCGCCTAAAAATGGTTTCATAAAACGTGATTGCAAGAAGGCATCCTGCAAATCTGCTCATTCAAAGCCTTTAGAGCCATGTTCTAATTTTTCGAACTGCTGCTCGTGGGTTGGCAGTGCTCTTGATCACGCCACCTGTATGAGCTGGTGCTATCCCTTCGCCGCGGGTTGTGTTCTACATGTTCTGGTGTGGGTGGCCTCATACATAGTTTTTTCGTAATGTCTTTCTACACCGCTCATTCTGCGCCAGGTAGGCATATATTTTCGAACGTGCAAGAAAGCAAGATTTTTTGCTAAGATCAGTATTTCCCAGATTTCTAGTTTTACACTTTTGGCTTTGGCTGTACATGTATGTATATATATAAACCGCTACATACGTTTACGTTACGTTATCTTACGTTAATTGCACGTACACTACTTTTCGAAGTATACCCTTTACTAACAATCGTTTTGGCTTCATGAAGTAAATGTACCTTTCATTACTCATGACCATACTCCATGTATGGTATTTTAAGTTCTGTGTATCTGGTTAATCTTTGCCAAGTAATGTGATTTATATATAATAAAAAAGCCTTCAGTTTGGTTTTTTCAAAAGTCACCATTTTTTCCTGCTGTTACCAATCTGATCTAATTTGATGGCTTGGTCTTGGTGGGAAGTTTTTCTTGACATCTTTAGGTAATGTATCGCAAAAACGTAAGAAATGAAAAATCTTCATTTTTTGTCTGTTGAGAGTACTCGCTAAAACCTCTCTAAAAGTTGCCGCCAACATAAATCTCAGTTCACAGTATTATGATTACAGGCAGACTTTAGAAAACTAAAGTCTATCTGTTGCACAACTAAACACAATAGTGATTTTTATTTTGTAACTTTGCAGATTTATCTGAAAACATGATTCGATGGAACTGAGAGACGACCAATTCATTCCCTGCTGAAAACGTGATTGTGATAATAACGCCTGCCCAATCACTTGTCAAAGCACTGAAAGCAATTTTGTAAGTTAATGGTGACTTTCCTACTTTGAAACTAATATGAGTACAACTGTGCTTAAGTATTAGTATGGGTTATGGCACTGGTTGGCGTGCTATAAGTGATTTATACGCATGTTTCTGTGAAACTCCGAGTGCAGGAGCACGAGTGCGCGAAGCGCACGAGTGCGCCTGCACGATGGTTTCACACATGCGTATCAATTACTTTCAGCACAGCCACCAGTGCTATAAGTGACTTGTAAATCGATTCGAGTATAGCGTGCAGTATAAGTAGACTGCACGCTGCTGCGTGCAGTATAAGTCTGGTTATTGCACTTTACTGTAACACTGAATCGAGTTACAACATAATGTATGTATATGCTTGTGTGATGTGGGGGGGGGGGGGTGGACAGTGGACACGGGTGGTTTTCGTTTTTTCTCTTTGAGCCCAGGTACATAATAGTGCAAAAAATTCAAATTTAGAAAATCATAAAAAAACGAATAAAAAGGTTATTTTCCGATTCGTCGCCATTTTACAGAATTTCACTGTAAAATAAAAAAATATCTGTTGAGGTTTGGAGTTCCCTGGTGCTAGGATGAATCGTGCTGGGGCCCTTAGTCTATGTCCCGTGGCACTAATACGTACCGTATTTTGAGTCATACAAAGGTATTTCTTGTGTTTATGTGTATGCATATGTATGTACGTATATCTTGTAACGTGTGTAATTTCACACAATCTGTGCAGACATACGTACATAAGCAGTTTTTCCCTGATAATCTGAGATCTTCTGCCCTGAAAGATGCCTCATCTTACAAAGCTTCTATTGTACGTGTTTTGCATTTTCACAAATTCGAACGCAAATTTCGCACCATCATGGTTTTCTGTCATTTATCGTCGTCAAAAGAATGGTTGGTGTACAGTTGTAATTCCTGCACATTTGTGTGCTATACTTGCAATACTTATCTACGCATGTGTGTGCGTGTGTTTGTTGCCGGTAGCTGTATTCCAAAACTATAATAATGGAAGGTGTAGATTGGTAGGTAGGCAGACAGTGAGCGAAGGTGGCCTACATGCGATGCGAAATGGCAAAACAGGGCCAATTTTCGCCACTGCACTGCAATGAAACGAAATGCAACTGGTTTTCGCTCACGGCTGAGTTTCCGTGCAATCGGTGGAACCAACGCCATTGCTGTAGTACTCTTGACGGCTGATAGCTCTGAAACGTTTGTTACGCATTATTTTTCACTGCATTTTTACAGTATTACTAGATATTTTTTTGCGTGGTATATATATATATATATATATATATATATATATATATATATATATATATATATATATATATATATATATATATATATATATATATATATATATATATATATATATATATATATATATATACCTGTAGCTATGTATATAGCTACATACATATATATTATGGTGACTCATATGAGGTTGATTTTTCAGGTAATGGTATATACCTGTGCATAGGTACTACGCATGAATGGGGGGGGGGGTGTAAAAATTGAGAAATGAAAATGGCGCACTTTTTTCGCACAAGCTTCTGCTTATTTTGGGTATTTTTGGTCGACGGTCCCCAAAAGTTAGCCATAGAAACCGCCTAAACGTGTGGATTCCGCTTGTACATTTGTACAATGTATAATAGACCGGACACGTATGCTCGCACGCAGACTTGTGTGCTCTGCTGGTCAGAGATGAAACCGGGTCAGTTCGGGTCACCATTTGGACCGGGTCACCGGGTCAGATATCCTGACCCGGTTTTATCGCAATGCAAAATTTTAGCTTTTTTTTGATCGTCTATGAATTGAAGCTGACTAACTACCAAAATGTAAATTTTTAACACAGTGAATGCCACATCAAAGGTTTAGTGAAATCAACTTACTAATTGGCTTCGGTGCTGTATCTTTAACTTTTAAAGCAGAATAAAACGTGAAGCCGCTAGCTCAAACAGTAAAGCGTCCTGATGATGAGCGGAAGTTTGGCGGTACAAGTCCACACCTGATATGTACATACCTAGCAGTTCTTTTGTTTACCGTGTGCAGCCAAATTCGGACACAACTAGACTCCTAACTCTTGTATGCAATCGAGGTATTCCAGCATTATGCATTACAGGAAATTTTATCTGCCCGAAATAGCGTGGAGAATTGAGAAAATTATGATTGTAATACTACGCGACGCCTATGGGAACCCATGAAAAGTAAAATCAGGGGCAAGCCCACAGAATTATATATCTTATACAATAATGGAAATATGTTAAGAACATTATTCAATTACATTAAAATTAACACAGACGTTTTGTGAGTTTATATTTAGAAACGAGCAAACACTAGCTTAAGCTTCGCATTAGACCGGGTCACCGGGTCACGGGGTCAGGGGGTCTACCGGGTCACCGGGTCAGCAGAAAGTGACCCGGTTTCATCTCTGCTGCTGGTTATGAGATGAATTCACTGGATGTACGTATCGGTTTTTGATGCTGTTGACGCCTGACGGTTAGTCAACAACTCGTATTGACGACATTGTCTTTATTATTATTAATAATGAATTTGTTTTAGTTATATAATCTCCTGTTAATCCACCGTATTATGATAGACGAGTTACGTAGCTTAAGCCAAGTGACGTGTTGGACAGATGGAAATAGGTGATCGCAGGATGTAGTAATTCGTATGCATAGCGCATAGGTGTGTGTTCACTGAATAGTACCCAGCGTGGTCCTTAGTGACCCGATGACGTTATGGCTTACGTGGCTTAGCTTCGGATTAATTCTGGTTCTGGTCCCGTGCCCACTGGCAGTGCACCAGGCCAGACCAATGTCCAATGTGTGTGTGGTTTGTGAAGTGTGTGTGCAGGATTGGCCCGACCAGCGGCATTCCTTTGCACAGTGTTTTATGTGCGTGTCCTTTCGCTCCAACCAAACTCAATGTCTGTCTGTGTGTAGCAGTGGGGGCAGGCAGGCAGGTAGGCCGGAAAAAAGTTTTGCAATTGCAATGGTGTGCCTTTGCGCGCGCTGGAAAAGTTTTCAGTTTGTGTGCCAGCCGTGTTGTACTTTTGGGTAGTAATGTTGTTGATGGGGGACTGTATGATGACGGCATGCATGTGTGAGTGTGTGTGTGTGTGCGTGTGTGGTGTTGTGTGTACAGTCCTTTACTACTACAGTCAGTGCACAGTTTCATTGGAGTCCCCATGTGCCCTGCCATGCCTTCAACATTATACTGACTACCACTTGCAATTTTAAACTGGCCCATTGATTTTGTTGAAAAATGCCATGACATCTTATCGCATGCGGGGAGCTACCTATGTCTCTTGTCCCAATTTTGTGTTAAAGGAATGCAACTGCATTGTTGTGTGCTACGGTGTATCATTTTGGGTTGTGTTGTTGTATGCGGGTTGTTGGTGTGTGTGGGTCAACTGTGGAGGGTTATTCTGCTGTTTGATGATAGGGTTTGTTTATGGCAGCGCAGCAGTGCTTTATAGGAATTAGGAAACTTATCATAATTTCTCAAACCATGTGTATTTGCTCTTTGAGTTGAGCAGACTGCAGACGAACCGCGCATGCTTGTCGTTGATTGTCTTGTGGTATCTTTTAAAGCAACATGTAACCGAGTTTATATTTTTTGTGGGATCTTACTCAGCCCAATTTGTGGGGACCCTACCCTTCCTCCTTATCAAGCAGAAGAACACTAAATTTTGCGTAATTTTTGAAAAAATGCCAAAATTCCCGAAAAATGTCATTTTTCGAAACCTTTCACCCTGGGCTCTCGATTTTGAGAGGTCGTCGTCTTTCATGCACAATTTAAAGTTTGTCGTGGGTCGAAAGTTTCAACCTCGTGATCACTAGTTTTTGACCCGACCTGACTTTTCCTTCAAGTGAGTTAAGACTCGCACAAATGCCGTCTGATAATTGCCTTTTACGAATTCTGTTGATTACGAATGTAACCCTTTCTCAGCACAGTGAATGTCTCTCGTTGTACCTCGTTATTTTACATCCTCTTTCCCAACCCATGACATTTATCCGTGAAATTTTTTCAAGCAATACGAAGCCTTCAGTCCTTTTTTCATTTATATTTGTATTATGTAATCTAACCTACGTATGTACATCATTGCGGCTATTTAAAGCAAATCTTGAGGGAACGAACAGGTCAGAGATCCGAACAGGCGACTGCAAGGGCTGACTCTCGTTATAGCACGAGTGCCGTTGTAGCAAGATGTCAGGGTTTTGTTATAGCATGAACATGAAGACGCATTATAGCACGGCTGAGGGCTAATTCCTAAAATGGAGTAAACGGATTAGATTAAAATTTGTTTTACCAATAACTCATGATATCTTTTATCAATTCATATGAAATTTGCGATAGCAACTATTTGTAGTACCTCCCGCTTCTGCACAAAATTTTTCAAGTCTACCTCAACATCGTGTTAAGTTATTAAGCAAACAAATTTAAATCTAATCCGTTTAATCCATTTTCGGAATTGGCCCTAAGTCGCATTATAGCACAGCTGAGTCATGCTGTTTAACAACCCTGACAATGAAAGAGTGATAAACCGGAACGACTTTGGTACGCTTATATACATAAAGTAAATTCCAGCAGAAAATAGTAAAAGTTTACCAGAAAAACAGTTAGTTGTGCTCTAATGGGTCTACGTTGTGCTATAAGGGATCTACGTCGTGCTATAATGGGCCTGCAGTGTGGTATAGCGCAACTCTTGCTGTAACGCTATATTTTTATTTGCAGTTTGTTTACGTTTATGCTATAACGAGACCCTGCGAGTGAGCACCTATGAATATAGATCGATCATACTTAATTATTATGTGTATATATATGCACATACACCTAATACAAACATAATGCAATTAAGAGTACATATGGGCCCACTTTCCCCCTACACAGATATTAATACACCTATGCTGCTCAAGTGTTCTCCTTTGTCCAAAAGTTCCCTGGAAGGCCTGACATTTTGTCAAGGTCACTCCCAGTGACTAGTCTTCGGCATTGGGATTCTGTTGTAAGAAAAGTTTAGTCCTCCAATACTGATGGAAACATTGCGAAAGTTTGCTGACGCTTGGCGGCTGCCTGGCCTTTATAATAATTAAAGCCCAGATTGCCCTTCTGCCTTGTTGCGCAGTGCAATTTCGAAAGTTTTAAGGTCGTTTACCCTTCGGGTGGCCCCTGAAGCACTTACAAATTATGTCGCATGAATTTCGGTAACTGTGCGTAGGTGTATATCTACTGTTTTGAATAAGTGTACATACAACCAGTAACCACGTGTTTGCTTTTGTATTTGTAAGTTACCATGTAACAGTCTAAGCATTTGTTCTTGTTCTTGGTTTGTGAGTTCTGTAGAGTCTTTAGGTGTTACAATCAATGTATGTGCCAAGCTCCAATTTGTCAATCATTTGACGAAAGCTTAGCGGTTTGTTTTACACAATTTAGAGGCTGAAACGAACGAGAGAGAGTAAACGGGTTACCGAGACGTTACATAGACTTATAGGCTAAGCTGCCTGTTTGTTAATAATTTAAATCAGGGCTGTTGACAATTGAAATAGGTGAACATTAAGAATTATCCAACTCCGGCACTTTTTTTACTGGAGCCAAAACCGGTGCCGGTTAATGTATTAAATATAAGTACGTAACGTCTGAATTTTTTGTGTGTTACTGAGTGTCGTGTACGTATATATGTATATACAACGTTTTTTGTGAAAATTATGGGGATATATATAGCAGCAATTTTCATCCGACACTGTCGATCGTCACAAGGTCGATTCTTTGAGTATCCTCTAGACGCAGCTTCTGCCAGAGCATTCCGATTGGCTAGATAGTTTAAGTATACTTATGGGCTAATGTGAAAAGTAAAAAGGAAACGTTCTGTATAAACCAAGTTTTTTACTCAAGCCCTTTGCGCAAAAAGTAAACGTTAGTGTGAACTGGGATTCATTTATGCAGCAGCTATCGTACACTTGGTTTTCACAAATTTTTGTACATAATATACATTTTTATTTGTTTTTTGTTTCAGATTTATTTGAATGTGATTGGTCCGAGTCATGCTGGAAGTAGCCATGAGTGGCACCTTACGTGGTGGGCCCCTGCCCCCCTTGATTGATCTTGATTCACCACCTGATTCTCATAAACCGTCCCCATTATTCCCCCCGCCCCCTGGTGCCAAATATTCCCACAAGTCCGACCCTTCCCGCCCTGACAACGAATCTGCTGTGAACGTTGGACATTTATTTATTAACAATAACTATACCCTTGCCGCCCCTGCGGACGGAGCCAGTTCCGATGGCCTGTCTGCTGATTGTGATCTGGCCGCCACCCTGAAACAATTCACAGACTATGCCACAGTGGCACCTAATGGTCCCTCTGCCAATGCTCTGAGCAATGGCGGCGTGCCCCCGTCCAGCACCCTATGTGGCACATGTGGCGTCCTGATTCGCAATACGGGCAATCTGGCTGTCCATATGCGACGCCATTTGCAGTATAGGCCCTATGCGTGTAGTCTGTGCTCGTACACAGGCTATGACGAGGAGGACATTGGTCGACATCTGAGTCGGGCACATTCCAATAAATCTGGTGCCATGGCAGGTGCCAATAGTTTGATCAAATATCAGCCTGAGCTGGAAATGGAACAGTCGGTCACGGAACTGATTTCGTCAAGTCGTATGGCCAAAAATGTTGGCCAAAACGTGGCCAGTGATGACAGCAAGTCCCTCGACCCACAGCCTGATTCGACGAAACTCTCATCGGCTACTGTCAACAGCAACAGTCCAGTATTACAGAGCTATTTGAAGCGAGATCTGTCGTCGGCCGTGACTAATAGTAACTCTAATTCCGCCCAAAGTCGGTCGTCTTTAACGCCCAACAATAATCAGTCGTCATTCCTTTCGCTTGGTTGTGATTTTGCCAATTTTCTTAAATGCCAATTTTGTGGTCAAACTGTGGCCCATAGTCCATTGCGCATTATACAGCATGTGAAATCTCATTTGCATTTTGCTGGCTACAATTGTAGTCTGTGTTTCTGTGATACTGTGGCCGCTGTAGTCGATGATGATGATGCCAAAGTAGACAGCAATCGTACTGATGTGAACCTATGCAAATTTGCCACCTTTGAACAGTTCAGTGATCATCTAGCCTCTGCTCACGCAGATCATGGCGATTTTGAGACGCTCAAACGATACGCTGAACGCCTTTTACCCAGTGAAATTATTAGCATGACTGAGCTGGCCTTTGGGCCCAAAACCGATCGACCCCAGGAGCCACAGTTGCAGTGTCAGCTTTGCTCTCAACTGATAGCCTGGTCTGATTCCAGCTTGCGTGCTCATGTGCAAGAGCACACAGGATATTTGCCTTATCGTTGCTCTTATTGCGAGAAAGCTTACTTGACCCCTCGTGACCTGGTAGCCCATATGCGCTCTTCCCATACTGATGCTCAAGTCAGCATCGATGTGGATCTGTCCTTTGATGCCGACCGAGATGCTCAAAATTTGCTCGCCCAGTGCTTTCCCTGCCTTACCGCTGCCTTCATTGAGACGGCCCAGTCCGAAAGTCATGGTGCTACCAGTTTTACGGGCTACACTGCCTTTGTGGAACCCGTTGCACCGGAACTTACTTCCGGAAGGGCCAACAGCAGCGCTTTCGGTTTCGGGTCGGAAACCGGCGGTACAGCTGGTGAATCTGGTTCACCGGAAACCGGAAATAATTCCAATTCTAATTCCCTGAAGTGCAACAGCTGCTTTGCCGTGGTCCCACGCAATGTGATCAGTATTGTGGCCCACTGCAAAACTCACTTGCGCTACAATCCACTGAAGTGCAACCATTGCGGTTTTCAGCATCATGCCATCATCAAAATGAAACGCCACTGTAGCCGTAGTCATCCTGGCATGGGCTTTGACGTCAGCCATCACCCGGTGGCCGGGATAGCCCGGCAGGTGAGGCTGACGATGCAGAACTGCTTCGGTGCGGCCATTGGCGCTACACTGAACGAAACTGATGTTGATCGACTGTTGCGGGACGAAGAAGGTGATTTCGCTCAGAGCAGCAGTAATACCAGTGGCGAAGCGGACACAGATGATGGACCATCGACGAATGTTGGTGGAGATCTGCTGAGAAGTCTTGTGACCGGATCATCGAAATTTTTGACCAATGATTTATCGCCCCATGAATCCGGTGCCGATTCCGGTGTGAGTCAGTTTGGGTCCGGCGGTGGCGGATATGCGTCTTCGATTGGAAAGAGGATGTGTGAAATGTGCCAAACCTACATTGCCAACAATCCTTCCTCGTTCGAAAATCACGCCTGCAAACATATTGACTACAAGCCCTTTCATTGTCACTATTGTCAGTATCAGTCCTATATTCGTGGCAAAGTGACCCGACACGTTCAACAGGTGCACCATGGCCTCCCTGTGAAAATCAATCACGAGCCCATCCCTGGAATTAAGGATCACATTTTGGCCATCAAATACAAATGTTTTCCATTTATGGCCAATCTACCGGTGGACAGCTCGGACGGCAGTCAGAATGTTCGCACGCCTGTTTTGCTGGAAAAGGGAGAGGAATTTCTATGCCGGCTTTGTGGCACCAAAGTGGGGGCTGATCAGTTATCGTTGGACGATCATCTTCGTCGGCATATAACGACCAGAGTCTATTATTGCCCAGTTTGCAATCAGTCCAATAGTCAACTGTTGCTGGTCAAACATCATATCAATAATGTGCACGCCGATCAGAAGGTTACCAGAATCCTCTGCTGTCCCCCGGACGGCCCCAGCGGTCTAGAGCGACTGAGACTGCGCTGTTTTGGTCCGAAAACCGACGATGTTATTGTGGCTCGCGTGGCCACCCCGGACGAGTCATCTAACATGTCCGACAGCTTGGCGGACAATCCCTTGGAAATCGAAGAGTTCAACAAATCGGACGAAAAACCACTGGATGAGTCTCAGTTGCTCGATTGCTCGTCAACTACGGATGGAATGATTGGTATCTCAGAAAGCATAATCGATGATGACGAAAGGGATTTGGAGGAACTGATGTCTTCCAAAGTCTACAGCGGCATTAGTTCGAGCCAGCAGTTGTCCATGGTGACCGGCAACAGAGGCAACAGTGGCAGCAGCAACAATGCAAACAACAACATAGAACAGCCGCAGACCACTTGCCAACAGTGTGGTGAGATTGTCATCAATCTACCGCATATTCTTAGCTCTCATGCGCGGCAGCACATTGACTACAAGCCCTATCAGTGTGCCTTTTGTCAGCTAAAATCCGTCTCCGAGAATGAAATCAAAATGCACATTGCTACTGAGCATGTTGGATCGCCGCTGCAAGTAATCTACAATCCGGAACGAGCCCAATTGGCTCGCGTGCAACAAACTTGCTTTCCACAGGCACAACAACAACAACACCAACAGCAAGATTTGCGAGCAAAACCTCAACCGCAGCCCAATTTGTTGCACAGCTTGGCAACATCGCACTATACGCTGCCCTCACAGATGCGAAAGCTGAGCTGTAATCTGTGTGGTCAGTCCATTGCGGACAATCCCAAGTCAGTGGGCATTCATGTGAAGAATCATCTCAACTACAAGCCCTATCGTTGTCCCGACTGCACCTACATGTCATGTGAACAATCAAAGGCGCGCCGACATATCGAACATGTGCACGGCAGGCCCGGGGAGGATTTGAAAATCGAACTACAGGATGAGGACAATATTAAGGAGCGAATTGCTGAAATGAAGGCGACTTGTTTCCCAAACTTGGGACACGTGGGTCCCGCTGAGGCGTACGTCGGCAGCCGAGGCTTGACAGCTGTTTCTGGCCTGGAGGAGACAACTGGGGGCGGAGATTCGCTGCCAGTGGTGTTTTCCAATAACTCTGCTGAAGCCTCTGGGTGGAGTTTGGATGGGAGCAGTCAGAACAGTGACGACTGTAAGCTGGAGTACGAGTGCCAAGCGTGCAAGCAGATAATCCCCACAGAATCGGCTGACTATCATGTTCGCACCCATCTGGGCAAGCCCTACAAATGTGTCTATTGTAATTGTCGGTTTTGGAACGAAGCAGAAGCTCAGACACACACGCGTGGCAAGCATCCCAACTGTGAGGTCCGTGTGCTCTTTCAGGGTAACTCCCTTGACCCGGACGCTCAGTTTCACTGCATCAAGCGCAAATGCTTTCCAGAACTAGCTGCTAAGTCTAGCGTGGATCAAAATCCAACAGTCGGCTCTAAAGCTGAGCAACAACCGACAAATAGTGCTATTGCTAACCTATTGTCCACCGCTGTCAACAAAGCGGGTGTGTCGTCAATGCAGCCTCCGCCGCCCCCACCCACCTACGGAGACATCGGCCGGGTGACTTGTCAGATTTGTGATCAGATTGTGGCCTCAAATTCCAACTCCATGGATGTGCATGTGAAGAATCACCTGAATTTCAAGCCCCACCAATGTGGATGGTGTGACTATCGCTCCTGTATTCCGGGCAAAGTCAAGCGACATCTGGACACTGTCCACAGGGGGTGTGAGGCGAAGAGCACGACGAAAAACTATAATGTCGCTTCACTGAAACAAATTTCCACGGAGTTGAAGGCTGTATGCTTTCCTCGTTATGGGGAGATCGAGAATCCCTACGTTGGTCGAACGAAATCAGAGCTTATGGCCGTTTTGGATAGCTTGAAGCGACAACTGAAAGAAGATCTGAGCTCGTCTGCAAACCAAGGAGACGGCGCAGGAGCATCTAGTGATGTTTCCGCGTCTGGGGCAAGTATCAACGATATTTTGAAGAAAACCAATCCTCTGGGTTTGAAAACGGAGCTAACCTATGGATCGGCCGCAGTCTTTGGTCGAGTTCAGTGCGAACTGTGCTCTGCTATGGTGGCCGATAATCCCACTTCTCTCGGCATGCACGCCAGGAATCACCTGGGCTACAAACCTTACGCTTGCAATCTGTGCAGCTACAAAACGCCACTGCAGGCCAAGGTGAGGCGACACTTGCAAAATGTCCACAAGGTGTCCGGGCAGCCAGATCAGTGGACCTATAGTCCGAAGCCGGAGATCAGACAACAGATTGTTGATATGAAAAACCAGTGTTTCCCGAACGCACACTACTATTACTACTCGCAGCAACAAACACAACAGCAGCAGCAGCAACAACAGCAACAACAACAACGAGAGTTGCAGCAGCAGCAAGAACAGCAGACAGCCGAATTGACCAATGCTGAAGAGGACAATTTTGATTGGCTGGATACCAGCAGCCAATCACGTGATTTGGATAGCGCGAATTCCGATGAAAATCTGCCGATGGAAACTGATCAGCTGTCGCCTAGCTCTGAGGTCGGGGACACCAGTAGCCTGGGGCCAGACAGTGATATAGCCTCAGAGTTTGACGGTGGGTCTGACCGACTGCCTCCCTGCGAGCTTTGCTGGGAAGTGTTGGAGTCACGTGATTCAATAGTCGATCACGTGACTGGCCATATGAACCGCAGCCACTACCGCTGCGGCCCGTGTGGTTTTCTGCACCAGGATAGCTCTGTGGTGAAGGAGCACCAGAGAGAGGATCACCAGAGTGCCAGTCATAAACTCATCTTCGCTCCTGCTGATCCCACGGGTAGGTTTATCAGAATACATGTAACGGGGTCAAAATTTTGGGGTGCCTCTTCTTTCAAATTTTGGGGACCTTCCCTTTGATCGGCCAGAACTACGTACACTACTGCAAATTTTGCAAAATTTTGTAAAATTTTTGCAAAAAAGTGCCATTTTCACTACATTTAGCCCATATTTTCGGGACCCTTTCCTCGGCCCCTTAGTTTTGGGAGGAACCCCCTCATCCATATATGTTTATCAGCTAACGAGTAATTTTAAGACTTTAGTTGATGAGTAATAATGAGTAACTGTGTTCAGTTCGGAATTAGAGATGAAAACTGGTCTGAAAGTGTGCATAGTCAGTGAATTTTGAGAGCTCGGTTACCTTAGCTGACCTAGTCTAGTTCTTTCTTTAATCTAAAGAAAACGTGATAATGCTAAAAATTAAGCCATCACTATACAGTTCTAAATCTTTAGACGGCGACGGTAGTAGAAACTGATCTTATGCTTCTTCATTAAGCTCCTGTATATTAAATTGAAACTATTTGAAATTTATAATACAGTTCAGCCTTTAAACTACGATATTCATGACAAATTTAGAGGAGTTTAAAGAAGAGTAAGGTTGTTTCATCTGAATTGAGTTATTCATATAGTAAACTAAAGTCTAACAAACATAGATGAACACAGACAAAACTGAACAGGTCATTTCATTAACGAATCAAAAGGAACAAATTGTAAGCAGCACGAGGACACGAAAATCACGCCAACTGTTTTGTCTCAGGGTTCAACAATTTTTGGACAGACTTTTGTATGTTTGTGATCAGGCTTGGCTTGTTATCCTGTCAATGTTTTCAGGCAACTTCACAGACTGGGCGGCGCGCTGTTTTCCTAGTCTGGCGCTGTCCAATGTCCAGACTGCTGATGCCAGCACCGATGAGACTGACTTCAGTGCTACATCGCTGCTGCAGTCTTCATCCCCGGAGAGTCCATCTCAGCAGGCTGATCTCTCAGCTTCCATGTCTGCCAGCCGTTTGAACAATAACAATAACAATAGCAGCGTCAATAATAACCTGTTCTCCGAGGATGCGGATAGTTTGGAGGACTTTTTGGATGATGATAGCATGGGCGAAGAATCCAGCACCCCTGACACGACCAGTCAGGCTGCCAGTGCGCCTCCAGTCAACGCAGGGGATGGGCCTCGGTAGGATTTTGACTGAGTTTAATTGTACAGGTTGGATGGTAGATTTGGGCCGTGGGATGGTTTTATACGTGAGGAGACGGCTTTGTATCAAGTGCGTTTGTGTTAACATATTGAAATTATCTTCTGTAAAAGTGAGTGATAATGAACTCCTCTTGGTGGGATTATCTGCTAAAAAAAAGTAACCCAAGCCATCAGTTTCGAGTTGTTGACCTGTGCTTACCAGTTTAATTTTAAACGTGGCGCGGCTGGGGATAGTAGTTGTATGTCGGTCATTCTGTAGCAGCCGCAGCCGTGTTAGCCAGTACCTTCTACCAGTGCTCTTTCAGAGCAATTTATTTGCCTCGGTTTTAAGCCTCATTGGAACTGAGTAGGGTAGGTAGGGCTGTGTTTACACTGTGTATATAAGCTTTGTCAGTACAGTTGGCGTAGGCGTAGTATATACATGTGTGCGAATTAGCCATGTCATGCAGCTATGGCGGACGCGTTGTAAATATACATACGTACAAAATTATGCTGCTTTAGCTCGGTTCATACTTGTCCTTGAAAACGTAGCGACACTGGGACAGGGACAACAAAAAGACTGTTTTCTTTTGGTCATGTTTGGATGCAATCGTTTCATTTTTTATATATTAACAAAACTTGAACGTAACTTTATTTGGGCAAACCTATTTGGCTCATTGACGAGTTAGTTTTCTTGGAACTGATCAAGGGTGAAACGACAGGGACACGGATAAGGATCAGTATGAACTGGGCTTTAGAGAGCACTTTGTCACCCGAAATACATAGTCTGTCTCCACAATGTTTTTTCTCTACTACACATACTCAAATAGGCTTGATTCTTAAAGATAGGGTGGAATGATAAAGGCAGTCTTACGTTAAAACCAGTCTTAAGGCGTTGTATTTCAGTTCAGAACATCGTAACTTATTGCACTTTCTACACTTATTGCATAGGTCAGAACGTTGCCCTTAGACTGCGTTTTGCAAGACTGAGCTAAGACTGCCTTTATGTTTATGCATTGCACGGCTGAATGACTTTTGGCTGGGCTGGATATTCGAAAATTATCTTAATTTTGCCATAATTTGATAGAACCTAACTTATTGGATCGATCTATAGTTACACATATTTAACATGCAGTCATGGATTAAAATTCACAAAAACGTGATTTGTGAAGTCCGACGAAAAATCAGCCTAGTCAAGGTTGTTTCGTTAGCAGGCTCACGAAATGCATTTTAGGCATAGTCAGTGTCAGGCTTCAATTAACTCGTAAAGGAATGAGACCTAAGTTTATATGATAGTATTTTTCAAGTGTAAATCAACCTTTCCATGTTCTTTGGGCGCACAGTGAAGTGGAGATTCGTATGTAGGCTGAAGTTGTTGGTAAGGTGGCGTGGCAGTTATACATATGTAGCCTATTGGTTTGATTGGCGTGATTATTATTTTGTAGAAACATTGTTTTTGTTTATTTTAGGTACATTTGCAAGATGTGCAGTCAGCCCGTATCCCACTATGCTTCCTCGCTGTATATTCACGTGAAAAATCACATGAATTACAAGCCATACGCCTGTGGCTATTGTGACTACCGATCCCCAGTCAAGTCCAAAGTGCGTCGACACAATCAGAATGCGCACAGATCTGAGCCGATTCGCATTCTCTACCACCCGATGGCTGGGATTGAGAAGGAAATTTTGGTCTGGAAGCGAAAGTGCTTTCCCGAGGTGACGTCATTCATGCCACTGGCCAACGACAAAGTTCCTTGTCGGCTGTGTCAGACGGACGTCAGTGATACGGCCCTGTCCAAGACCGTCCATGCCAAGAACCATCTGAATGCCAAGCCCTATCACTGCGCCTACTGCAGCTACAAAAGCTGTCTGAAGGGCGAGACTCGGCGTCATATCAATCGCCAGCACGTGGGGCTGGAGGTTCGCATTGAGTTTGTGGAGGCCGAGGTCGCTTCTCAGGCGGAAATCGAACGAACCATCGATGCCTGCTTCAGCGGATCAACGGTGGGCGGGATAGAAGTGACGGAACCGGGATCTGGCAAATACGCCCCTCCCTCTACCAGCTCCATTTTCCCAGACCCCCCCTACCATGGTTCCCATGGAAACCGGGGCCGCCGGATTCAGTGTGGATTCGCCGGACCTCGACCACATTATGGGATCGGTGGAGAAAAGCTCGGACACCTCGGTGACCATCAAGCTGGGCCCGGCCTTTCGGGAATGGCACTGTGTCTATTGCTCGTTCAGCGCTACGAGCAAATACTTGGTGAAACAACACTGTATAGTGGAACACCCTGGCCTAAGCGTTACCGAATCTAACTGTCCAGCTTTAGTTGAATGATTTTTTTAATGTTGGTTGTTTGTATTTTTTGTCTGAGTTGAGAACACTGTTATCAGTAATATCAGTAATTTTGTGTTAAAATTTCATTCAGTCAGTCTGTTTTTACATATTATAAACTATCAGTGTTGTGGTATGCATTTTATTTTTATAGTTAAGCCCGGCTCGTACTCGTCCTTGTCCTTGTCCTTATCGTTTTGTCCCTAAGCAGTTTCAACTTCCAGAAATCTACCTGGCCAAATGGCCAATTTTTTATGGGAACAAATTGTTCAAGTCCAATTTGCATGCAAAAAATTAGACTAAACGATTCTGTCAATGCTTCGTGATAGCTAACAGAAATTTGTCCTTGTCCCTATCCCTGTATTCTTAAGGACAAGTATGAAACGGGCTTTAGTGTACTAGTAATATGACAGTTCTATATAGGTTGGCACTATCGCGCCAAGCCTGATTATTTCATTTTAAAGTTGAGCAAAGTCCTATTAGTACAGAATATGTTACATTGATTTCAATGTTTTTTTTACTGCCAGTATATATACATATTATTACATAACATGCTTTTACATGGTGTTTAGTACTTTTGTAATTATTAAATTATTTAGTGTAATGTATTTTTGTTAAATTTTTATACACATAATATATTTTGTGTAATTTTATATCTATTTTTGCATGGGGTTGCTATTCAAGTATGTCTTCCTGGCTATGCTGCACAATATTTGCCTTATAATAGTTTATATCACTTAGCATGTGCATTATTTTTCTATTCTGCTATATATGTATTGCTATCTTAATGGAACTTGTTTTATGTATCATTTGTATTTCTGTATTTTGATATTTCGTGTATTGTAAATTTGATACGGAACACATAATTATATTGTGCTAATGGCTATGCATTTTTGTATTTTTGTACTCTCTACATCTGATAATTTATACGTCTATACTGTATCAGTTAT
>JASANF010015882.1:0-15664 GCA_030248245.1 Trissonchulus sp. WLG1_4
ATGCTAATGCATTCAGAGTTGTGTTGGATTTATTTGCAACTTCTGAAGGCACTTGCAAATGTCTTCAGAGTTATGTTAAACTGATTTGAAATGTCAACGAGGTTTTGGTGGCTCACTGCAATATTTCAAAGTATAGAACTCCGCGGAGACTCACTGCAACTTCTGAAGGCTCATGTAAATGTTCTCACAGTTGCGTGGAAATTATTTGCAACTTCTGAAGGAACATGCAAATGCATTCAGAGTTGTGTGGAAAATATTTGAAATGTCAACGAGGTTCTCGTGTCTCATTGCAATATTTCAAAGTTGTATAGAACTCATTGGAGACTCACTGCCACTTCTGAAGGCTCATGAAATTGTTTTCACAGTTGTGTTGAACTTATTTGTAGCTTCTGAAGGAACATGCAAATGCATCCAGAGTTGTGCTGAACTAAATGTTTGAAATGTAAATGAGGGTCTGGTGGCTCATTGCAATATTTCAAAGTTAGATAGAACTCATTAGAGACTTACTGCAACTTCTGAAGGCTCATGCAAATGTTCTCACAGTTGCGTGGAACTTATTCGCAACTTCTTACGGAACATTCAAATGCATTCAGAGTTGTGTGGAAAATATTTGAAATGTCAATGAGGTTCTCGTGGCTCATTCCAATGTTACAAAATTGTGTAGAACTCATTGGAGACTCATTGCGACTTCTGAAGGCTCATGCAAATGTTCTCACAGTTGCGTGGAACTTATTTGCAACTTCTGACGGAACATGCAAATGCAATCAGAGTTGTGTAGATCTTATTTGCAACTTCTTACGGAACATTCAAATGCATTCAGAGTTGTGTGGAAAATATTTGAAATGTCAATGAGGTTCTCGTGGCTAATTCCAATATTTCAAAGTTGTATAGAACTCATTGGAGACTCTCTGCAACTTCTGAAGGCTCATGAATTTGTTTTCACAGTTGTGTTGAACTTATTGGCAACTTCTGAATGGCACTTGCAAATGTCTTCAAAATTATGTGAAACTTATTTGAAATGTCAATGAGGTTCTCGTGGCTCATTGCAATATTACAAAATTGTATAGAACTCATAGGAGACTCACTGCAACTTCTGAAGACTCATGCAAATGCTCTCACAGTTGCATGGAACTTATTTGCAACTTCTGAAGGCACATGCAAATGCATTCAGAGTTGTGCTGAACCGATTAGCAACTTCTGAAGTCACTTGCAAATGTCTTCGGAGTTATGTGAAAATTATTTGAAATGTCATTGAGGTTATGGTGGCTCATTGCAATGTTACAAAATTGTATAGAACTCATTCTAGACTCATTGCGACTTCTGAAGGCTCATAAAAATGCTCTCACGTTGCGTGGAACTGATTTGCAACTTCTGAAGGCACATGCAAATGCATTCACAGTTGTGTTGATCTTATTTGCAACTTCTGAAGTCACTTGCAAATGCCTTCAGAGTTATGTGAAACTTATTTGAAATGTCAATGAGGTTCTGGTGGCTCATTGCAGTGTTACAAAATTGTGTAGAACTCATTGGAGACTCATTGCGACTTCTGAAGGCTCATGCAAATGTTCTAACAGTTGTGTGGAACTTATTTGCAACTTCTGGAGACGCATGCAAATGCATTCTGAGTTGGGTGGAAAATATTTGAAATGTCAATGAGGTTCTCGTGGCTCATTGCAATATTTCAAAGTTGTATAGAACTCATTGAAGACTGACTGTAACTTCTGAAGAATCATGCAAAATATGTTCTCACAGTTGCGTGGAACTTATTTGCAACTTCTTACGGAACATTCAAATGCACTCAGAGTTGTGTTGAACCTACACGCAACTTCTGAAGCTCATGCAAATGCTCTCACAGTTGCATGGAACTTATTTGCAACTTCTGAAGGCACATGCAAATGCATTCAGAGTTGTGCTGAACCGATTAGCAACTTTTGAAGGCTCATGCAAATGTTCTCACAGTTGTGTGGAACTTATTTGCAACTTCTGAAGTCACTTGCAAATGCCTTCAGAGCTATGTGAAAATTATTTGAAATGTCATTGAGGTTATGGTGGCTTATTGCAATGTTACAAAATTGTATAGAACTCATTCGAGACTCATTGCGACTTCTGAAGGCTCATGCAAATGTTCTAACAGTTGTGTGGAACTTATTTGCAACTTCTGAAGACGCATGCAAATGCATTCTGAGTTGGGTGGAAAATATTTGAAATGTCAATGAGGTTCTCGTGGCTCATTGCAATATTTCAAAGTTGTATAGAACTCATTGGAGACTGACTGTAACTTCTGAAGAATCATGCAAAATATGTTCTCACAGTTGCGTGGAACTTATTTGCAACTTCTTACGGAACATTCAAATGCATTCAGAGTTGTGTTGAACCTACACGCAACTTCTGAAGCTCATGCAAATGTTCTCACAGTTGAGTGGAACTTATTTCCAAACTTTGAAGGCACATGCTAAGGCATTCAGAGTTGTGTTGGATTTATTTGCAACTTCTGAAGGCACTTGCAAATGTCTTCAGAGTTATGTTAAACTGATTTGAAATGTCAACGAGGTTTTGGTGGCTCACTGCAATATTTCAAAGCATAGAACTCCGCGGAGACTCACTGCAACTTCTGAAGGCTCATGTAAATGTTCTCACAGTTGTGTGGAAATTATTTGCAACTTCTGAAGGAATATGCAAATGCATTCAGAGTTGCGTGGAAAATATTTGAAATGTCAACGAGGTTATTTGCAACTTCTGAAGGCACTTGCAACTGTCTTCAGAGTTATGTGAATTTTGTTTGAAATGTCAACGAGGTTTTTATGGCTCATTGCAATATTTCAAAGTTGTATAGAACTCCGTGGAGACTCAATGCGACTTTTGAAGGCTCATGCAAATGTTTTCACAGTTGTGTGGAACTTATTTGTAACTTCTGAAGGAACATGCAACTGCATCCAGAGTTGTGCTGAACTAAATATTTGAAATGTCATGAGGGTCTGGTGGCTCATTGCAATATTTCAAAGTTAGATAGAACTCATTAGAGACTTACTGCAACTTCTGAAGGTTGTCAATGAGGTTCTGGTGGCTCATTGCAATATTACAAAATTGTATAGAACTCATTCGAGACTCATTGCGACTTCTGAAGCTCATGCAAATGTTCTCACAGTTGAGTGGGACTTATTTCCAAACTCTGAAGGCACATGCAAATGCGTTCAGAGGTGTGTTGGATTTATTTGCAACTTCTGAAGGCACTTGCAAATGTCTTCAGAGTTATGTGAAACTTATTTGAAATGTCAACGAGGTTTTTATGGCTCATTGCAATATTTCAAAGTTGTATAGAACTCCGTGGAGACTCAATGCGACTTTTGAAGGCTCATGCAAATGTTTTCACAGTTGTGTGGAACTTATTTGTAACTTCTGAAGGAACATGCAACTGCATCCAGAGTTGTGCTGAACTAAATATTTGAAATGTCATGAGGGTCTGGTGGCTCATTGCAATATTTCAAAGTTAGATAGAACTCATTAGAGACTTACTGCAACTTCTGAAGGTTCATGCAAATGTTTTCACAGTTGCGTGAAACTTATTTCACAGTTGTGTGGAACTTATTTGCAAATTCTGAAGGCACATGTAAATGTATTCAGAGTTGTGTTGAACTTATTTGCAACTTCTGAAGGCACTTGCAACTGTCTTCAGAGTTATGTGAATTTTGTTTGAAATGTCAATGAGGTTCTGGTGGCTCATTGCAATATTACAAAATTGTATAGAACTCATTAGAGACTCATTGCGACTTCTGAAAGCTCATGCAAATGTTCTCACAGTTGCGTGGAACTTATTTGCAACTTCTGACGGAACCTGCAAATGCATTCAGATTTGTGTTGAACCTATTCGCAACTTCTGAAGAATCATGCAAATGTTCTCACAGTTGCGTGAAACTTATTTGCAACTTCTCAAGGCACATGCAAATGCATTCAGAGTTGTGCTGAACCAATTCGCAACTTTTGAAGACTCATGTAAATGTCCTCACAGTTGTGTGGAACTTATTTGCAAACTCTGAAGGCTCATGTAAATGCATTCAGAGTTGTGTTGAACTTATTTGCAACTTCTGAAAGCACTTGCAACTGTCATCAGAGTTATGTGAATTTTGTTTGAAATGTCAATGAGGTTCTGGTGGCTCATTGCATTATTACAAAATTGTATAGAACTCATTAGAGACTCATTGCGACTTCTGAAAGCTCATGCAAATGTTCTCACAGTTGCGTGGAACTTATTTGCAACTTCTGACGGAACCTGCAAATGCATTCAGATTTGTGTTGAACCTATTCGCAACTTCTGAAGAATCATGCAAATGTTCTCACAGTTGCGTGGAACTTATTTGCAACTTCTCAAGGCACATGCAAATGCATTCAGAGTTGTGCTGAACCAATTCGCAACTTTTGAAGACTCATGTAAATGTCCTCACAGTTGTGTGGAACTTATTTGCAAACTCTGAAGGCACATGTAAATGCATTCAGAGTTGTGTTGAACTTATTTGCAACTTCTGAAGGCACTTGCAACTGTCTTCAGAGTTATGTGAATTTTGTTTGAAATGTCAGTGAGGTTCTGGTGGCTCATTGCAATATTACAAAATTGTATAGAACTCATTAGAGACTCATTGCGACTTCTGAAGCTCATGCAATTGTTCTCACAGTTGAGTGGGACTTATTTCCAAACTCTGAAGGCAAAGGCACTTGCAAATGTCTTCAGAGTTATGTGAAACTTATTTGAAATGTCAACGAGGTTTTTATGGCTCATTGCAATATTTCAAAGTTGTATAGAACTCCGTGGAGACTCATTGCGACTTCTGAAGGCTCATGCAAATGTTTTCACAGTTGTCTGGAACTTATTTGTAACTTCTGAAGGAACATGCAACTGCATCCAGAGTTGTGCTGAACTAAATATTTGAAATGTCAATGAGGGTCTGGTGGCTCATTGCAATATTTCAACGTTAGATAGAACTCATTAGAGACTTACTGCAACTTCTGAAGGCTCATGCAAATGTTTTCACAGTTGCGTGAAACTTATTTCACAGTTGCGTGAAACTTATTTGCAACTTCTGAAGGAAAATGCAAATGCATTCAGATTTGTGTTGAACCTATTCGCAACTTCTGAAGCTCATGCAAATGTTCTCACAGTTGAGTGGGACTTATTTCCAAACTCTGAAGGCACATGCAAATGCGTTCAGAGGTGTGTTGGATTTATTTGCAACTTCTAAAGGCACTTGCAAATGTCTTCAGAGTTATGTGAAACTTATTTGAAATGTCAACGAGGTTTTGGTGGCTCATTGCAATATTTCAAAGTTGTATAGAACTCCGTGGAGACTCATTGCGACTTCTGAAGGCTCATGCAAATGTTTTCACAGTTGTCTGGAACTTATTTGTAACTTCTGAAGGTACATGCACCTGCATCCAGAGTTGTGCTGGACTAAATATTTGAAATGTCAATGAGGGTCTGGTGGCTCATTGCAATATTTCAAAGTTAGATAGAACTCATTAGAGACTTACTGCAACTTCTGAAGGCTCATGCAAATGTTTTCACAGTTGCGTGAAACTTATTTCACAGTTGCGTGAAACTTATTTGCAACTTCTGAAGGAAAATGCAAATGCATTCAGAGTTGTGCTGAACCGATTCGCAACTTTTGAAGGCTCATGCAAATGTTCTCACAGTTGTGTGGAACTTATTTGCAAACTCTGAAGGCGCATGCAAATGCATTCAGAGTTGTGTTGAACTTATTTGCAACTTCTGGGCCCAATTTTTCGAACAAAATGTTCTCCATTTAAGTTCTCCGTTTTGCGAAACCCTGCGTTTAAGTTCTCCGTTTAAATGTTCACCGTTCAAGGTTTTCCGTTTAAATGTTCTCCGTGTATTAAGCGGAGAACTTCTAAACGGAAAGATTCGAAACGGAGAACTAAAACGGAGAACTTTTGTTTCGAAAAATTGGGCCCTGAAGGCACTTGCAAATGTCTTCAGAGTTATGTGAAACTTTTTGATTGCTTGGCCACTGTACGGGCTCACCATTTCATTATTTTCTCAACTCTTTACTGGTTTGGCGACAACGTTAGGTCCACTGTCTTATTGGTTAGCTAGTTATCACGTGTTTGTGTATTCCAATCAGTGGATTTTTTATTTAATAATAACGCGACATGTACTACTTTGTTGCGCCAAATTGTGACTATATTCACATGCTACTAGAAAATTTATCACTTTTGCCAGCGGCGGTTAAATGGTTTAGGCTAATGACAAGTTGGCGTTATCATGAAATATACAAACTATACAGTATAATGTTTCATTAATTTTTTTCATATTAGCTAATATATAAAGAATTTGTTCATACTTACTTTTTTTAGCTGTAAGCTGTGTGGAATGAGAAGCAGCTCTATTTTGTGGGTACCCTACCCTTACGATGTCCTTTGACCTACAAGGTAGATTTATGAATAAAAAGTTATATTGACTGAAAGGGTTTTCATGCACTTCTAGCCAAATTATACAATAAAACTTAACTGAGCTCATGCGCTGCTGCAGCTGGGACGTACCGGGACTCGCAAAACACGGTCCGCGGACGACTTAGACTAGTTTTACGGGTCGGCCCGCCGTATAACGCCTATGGCGGTCTGTTCTATACCTATTTTGGGCCTGGAATTTTACGGTCCGGGCCCTGGACCGGCGACTTATTGTGAACGCAGGCCGTTATGATATGATTGTGTACATAGTACTTTACATGGTCCCTTGGTTAAGGGTAAGCCAATAAACCCTCGGTTTCGGTTAGGAGTAAACCGGAGAAAATCCTCGGCTTTGGTTAATAGTGAGCCGGTCAAAACCTTCGGACATGATTAGGAATCGTTCTGGATCGATCGAGAAACCTTGTGGTTGCAAGTCAAGAAACCCAGGATTGTGGTGTGACTGAAGTAGGCTTAGAGGCCTACGTGTGAATGTGCTCCGCCCTTGAGGCATCAAGTTTGCCCCGCGAGCATGAGTATCGTTGCAGGGTCGCAACGATGTTCGAAGGGGAGAAACTGTTGAGAAAAAGGGCCTATGACACTCGGGGGCTGCGGTGTAGTGATAGCATTCTTGCCTTCGAGCAGCCCGGTTTCGATTCCCATCGCCACCATTTCTTCCCGTAGCCAAATTGGGGTCTCCTCCTTCTTTCAACATTTATATGCTAATCATTTTTTATCTGCTATTGTCATTATCAATAGTATTTAATGTATTTATTTGTATTTATTTTATGATTTTTATTAAATTACAGTACATTTACTTAATTTTTAGTTTATCACTCGTATAACATCAAAAGACACAAATACATGACAAAAATACATCAACATGCACAAAGTACTAAAAAATAAAAAGAAATGAAGAATACACTGTTATTAATACTTTTTCCAGATATTGCTTATATCAACAAACTGCTTATACGGCAATGTCTACCATGACAAATAGTGCAATAGAATTTTAAGACAAAAACATCACCAACCACTTGAGTGATTTTTGACAAAAAAATTTCACAAACATGTTTAAAAAATGTTAATGGCTGCATTTTTAGCTAATTACGCAACAATTTGCATTAGCTGCGTTTTCAGTACAAGAAAAGGTTTTGTTTGGTCTATAACTTTAATGAATAATTTCTTTTCTAGTTTTTACGTTTACGACCAAACTTATATTGAGATAACTGCAGTCTTAGTTGTGAATCTACAGCAAAGTATATCAAAAATAGATTTTCGAAGATGTTTGTTCTTAACAACGTAGATAAAAACATTGTTAGTGTAGTTTAAATTTGTAATGACGACTATAATTGGGTTTAAAATTGGTAAAATACTAAGTTGCTGTTCATACGCAAGGCTTCGAACCGCCATAGGTAAGGTTTGAAGCACGAAAGTTAGTAGTACCACCAACAGTAACATTTTTGTCACTTTCATTTGACGTTCACGATTTTGCTTCATAATCTCAGTGACGTTTCCGGTATTTCGACAATACAAAAAGCCCAGAGCAATGAAGTATATAAAAACACTAATAAGACCCGTACTTGCTTGGTAGTGTAGTTGAAAGTTAAAAAGCTCTGGTAAAAAGCAAACTGCATGATAACACAGTTTTGGGTAAAGTACAGTCGGCATACGTATATATACTTCCAAATACATCGCTAAAGTCATAGTTAAGCTTAAGCCCAAGACCACACCGCATATTTTCGCCAAAATTATTGTGGTAACTTTCTTTGAGTAATTAAGCGGGTTAAAACAAGCGATACAGCGATCCACAGAAATAATAAGCAACATCGCATTAGAAGCATAGCTACCGAACGTCCAAAAGAAAATGGGAAAAGTTGTAGCACAGTACCAAGAATTTACTAAATCATTGTGTTTATTGCGAAAAATCAACACCAATCTTCGAACCCCACCAGTGAGTAGACCTATACCATGGGTCATATCGCAAGCAGCTAGCATCGCTGGTAAAAAATAGTCCTTGTTGTGCAAATTTTTGTTTAAATAAATCGCCACTAATATGAAAATATTTCCCGTAAGCATGATAACACCTTCTACAGAATAAAATACATGTGCCACTGTCGTAATTTTTAAGGTAAATGTCCATGTTATGCCATTATACGTCTCATTAAGACTCATTTCGATAGCTGAAAATACATCTAAAAAGACAATATCGCTGAGATTCACGAACGGTGTTTAACTTTAGACTCGGTCTAAAACGTTCTTTCCGAATAAAATAGAACATCATAATGAAACATTCTATGTGTGTTTTTTGCGATCGCGTGTTCGACGGAGACTGGCTTTAAGTTAAACGCGTTTTGTGAATCCCACTGATAGTGTGTATGTGCGTCTTGTATTGTTAACAGGACGAAAAGTTGAACCAATTCCAGTTAAAAAGTTACAGTAAGCCGAAAGTAGTGTTGTTCCGACAGAAAATTTTAGTTTAGTTTTAGTTATAGTTTTGGTATAAACTATAGTTTTAGTTAAGTTTTAGTAACGGTTTTGTATAACCCTTAATTTTAGTTAAGTTTTAGTTATAGTTTTGGTAGAAGGTTTAATTTTAGTTTAGTTTTAGTAATAGTTATGAGCAAGGGAAAAAATTAGTTTTAGTTATAGTTATGGTATAGTTTTAGCAAGAGTACATAATAGTGTCTCACTCTTTATAGAAGAAGAGTGAGACACTCTCCTTTCTGCCTGTGTTATAGCGCAGGCAGATGCGCTCGTCATTTCCAGCCCACATGTTGCCGTTTTGTGCAACATGTGGGTAGCCAATCAGAAGCGACCTTCGCTTCTGATTGGCTGGACGCCTGTGCACGTGCTCCAATCAGCCCGCAGGCGGCCTCAATTTGTATAAATTTTTACATGTAGCATAATCTGTTTCTGGAGACATGCAAATGCAGCATAAGTTTAATTTTCTTTGAAAAACGGAATTTTTTTCAGCCGGACAATAAAGACCAAAGGGGGACAAATTTATTACCTAATATCAAGAGCACATAATAGCGTCTCACTCTATATAGAAGAAGAGTGAGACACTCTCCAGCCTGCCTGTGTTCTAGCACAGGCAGATGCGCTGGTCGTTTTCAGGCTACATGTTGACATTCTATGCAACATGTGACTGGCCAATCAGCGCGTAGATTCCCTGCGTAACACACTTTAGTATATAATCGCTGATGCGTTGACAAGCATTAAGATAGGGATAAAAGCTTAATAACTCATTATTTATTCATAGTCTGCTTGAAAAAACATTAAAAAAGGTTTGCAAATACCTCTAGGGATATTTTGGCAAACTTTCAGCGAAATTGATTGAGAAACTTTTGAGATATAAACTTTTCTGAATTTCTTCAAAGTTTCTCAATCAATTTCGCTGAAAGTTTGCCAAAATATCCCCAAAGGTATTTGTAAACCTTTTTCAATGTTTTTACAACCAGACTATGAATAAATAATGAGTTATTAACCTTTATTCCTATCCCGTTATATGATTGGAGCACGTGCACAGGCGTCTGCCAATCAGAGAATAGAAGCTCGCTTCTGATTGGCCAGTCACATGTTGCATAGAATGTCAACATGTAGCTTGAAAACGACCAGCGCATCTGCCTGTGCTAGAACACAGGCAGGCTGGAGAGTGTCACACTCTTCTTCTATATAGAATGAGACGCTATTATGTACTCTTGCTAATATAAACAAAAGTCTGGCGTGGAAATGAAAACATTCGACAGAAAATTTTATATAGTTTGTTAAAACGTGTGTGTGTACTTACGTATATTTCCTAAATACTGTACATAAGTCGCTAATACATATGTATTTACCTATTTTCCCACCGTTTACCAAAACTTGGAAGTTTTGGTAAGCGTTGTACCAAACTGTTAGTTTTGGTAGAGTGCATACCAAAAAAAACTAGGGAGATTTGGTAAGCGTTGTACCAAAACTACTAGTTTTGGTAGAGCGCTTACCAAAACTAGGTAGGTAAACTAGAGTTTTGGTACAAGTTTGCTCAAAACTCTACTGCCCTTAGTTTTGACTAATTACAAGCCTCCAAATTAGGTAAACTTTAGTTATGGTTTTGGTACAAAGCCAGATTTTAGTTTATGTAGTTTTAGTTATAGTTTTGGTATAACTGCTTAAAATTAGTTTTTACAACTAGTTTTAGTTTTAGTTATGGTATACCAGAGAGTTAGAAGTCATTGAGCAGAATAATGATTATTCGACATTATTATTTTTGTGTATTATTGAGACATAATAGCAAACTGGTGTGTATGAACAAGCCTATGTAACTAAATGAAGACTACAATAGCCTTTCACACTGTACACACATTCCTTTTATCACAACCATATACTTTCGGGTCCAAATCGTAGCTCATTAATGCTGTCATTTGCATTTGTCATCCAAGGTAGCGTAGCGGAGTGGTCTACGGCGTTACGGCCCTGACTCTGAAAATGGACCTTAAGAAAATGTGCGTGGGTTCGAATCCTATCGCTACCAATACTTTTCGTTTTTTTACCTGTGTTAAGTAAAGTAAAGTAAACCATGTGCAGCCAAATATCTGAGTGCACTCGCAGCCATGCTACACCCCGTGCTTGTCATACTTTTAATAACTAAGCATATACCTGAAGTAACATAGGCCCCCAACAGTATTTAAAGGGATTTACGACAGCTCATCGTCAGCCCAATAGCTCAATTGGTTAAGGCCTATTCACACAGGGCTCATTTTGCTGCATGGCGTACGCCATGGCGTACGCCATGGCGCATGAGAGGGCGCACGAGCGGGCGCATGAGCGGGCGCATGAGCAGGCGCATGAGCGGGCGCACACACACACTTGCCTACTGCATTGTGTGCATTGTGTGCATTGTGCTTGTGTACATTGTGTGAGCGGGTGCATTCTGTTTTCACACAGCCTGCTGCATTATTTCACACAATGCAGTAGGCAAGTGTGCGTGTGCGCCCGCTCATGCGCCCTCTCATGCGCCCGCTCATGCGCCATGGCGTACGCCATGCAATGCGCCCGCTCATGCGCCCTCGTGTGAATAGGCCTTTAGAGCGCTGGTCTGTAGATCCAGAGGTGCGTGGTTCGAATCCCAATGGGTCATTCTGATGATGATGCGTCTGTTTATCAATAAGAATCCCCCCTCCCTTTCGTGACGTAACTAGCTAGCAAGTAAGTAGGTATACATCGCAGAAAAACCATATAACGGAATTAGCAGAGTTTAACATTATACAGATGGTTTATAAAAACTCATTAGTTAAGTAATAGAAAGCCTGCAACACTGCAAAAGTTATCATTTTGATTACTTTAGACCCTGAAGACTTAACAAAAAATACTTTATTATTTATGACACAATACAGTATAGTAAACGGTGGCAGAAAAGTTTGCGATATGAGCTAATTTTGCTAAGTTCAAAAAAGCCGAATCATATAGTTGGTTCATAATGTCTACACAAAATGTATTGACTTTTGAGAACGGATAAAAACTTTAATAAATGTTACATGACAGGTGCAATGTCACTTTTCATTATTTTCAGCCAAGGGCTAATTATTCAAAGGATTAAACGACTGGACTGTTTTTAGTCTGATGTTGAACTAAAATTGGATTAAACGGATTAACCGCGTTAAAATGAGTCAGTTACTTAATTTTTGTTCAAATCCATTCTTAAGGTCGATTCATACTTACAGCCGTATGACCGTACTAATAATGAATACTATCAGATTGTGACGTGATTATTTCGTTATTTTGCCGGCAGAGCGAACATACGGCTGTAAGTATGGATCAACCGTTAAGCTGTCACCGCACTAAAAGAATTTCACTTGCACAGCGTGTATAGTTAAATAAATACGGTCAGGAGATTTAGGATTAGAATCTTCAAGAATAATTCTTAAAACCGTTGTCCCCACTGACAGTAACTGTTTTAATCAGGCTAAACAATGGGTCCCATATTTTGACATGGTCTGCTCAATTGAATCTAGCTGGAATTAAAACATCTTAAATTTTAAGGGCACATATAATTTAAACACAATGTAACTATTGCATAGTTGTGATATTTCACTCTGGTTCCAGCAAGGCTCTACACGTTCGAGTGTGCGTTTTCAAAACTCGAATATCGGTTTTTCTTTGTTACTACTGTTAGTACCTGTTCGATTAATATCATAAGCTTACATCAAATAATTTTTCTGGAATACTGGAAAAATCAAACGGCCGATTGCACCAACTTATTCTCGAGCTATTCTTATTCTCGAGCTATTCCAGAATAGTTATTCTCGTGGTTTTATTCTCCAACTTTTCCCCTGCACCATTAGAGAATAGCTCGAGAATAACTATTCTCGAGAATAGCTGGAGAATAACTTATTCTCCAGCTATTCTCATGTAATGTGTAAGTTATTCCTGATCTAGACGAGGAATAGCTGAAGTATAACCTAATACTTTCGTTAGTGCAATAATGTTCGTTATTCTTCAGCTATTCCTGAGCTATTCTATAACTATTCTTGAGCTATTCTCCAACTTCGAGAATAACTATTCTCGAGCTTAAATATTGGTGCAATGAAAATTTATTTTATTCCTGAGCTATTCTCGAGCTATTCCTATTCTTGAGCTATTCTTTGTTGGTGCAATCCGGGGAAAAGCAGACAAACATATATGTACACAGTGGAATTAAACTTCATCATAAAAATAGTTCACAATGTCAGCTGCATATTAATTAGATTGAACACATTAAAGCTAACTAGACAATCAAAAGAAGAGGAACGATAATTTCTATATAATTATAAACAAAGAAACTTTTTTAAAATAATGAAAAGTTATGCATCAGCAGCTGAAAAGTTTCTCTAGATGTTTTCATAAATCGTATATTGTATAATAACTGGATTATATCAACTAAATTAACTTCATAACTCAACATAGGAGTAACTTAGATTAAAAAAAAATTTGCAAGAAATTGCTTACTGACACGGTCTAGTCGTTCTACAAAAGTACAAAGTTCTTCAAGCTCTGCTTTCGTTAATCTTATGTTAGTTACTGCAGTTAATCTAGTTAATCTAATCCAGTTAATATTAATTTATGAAAAGGACCTTTAAAACTTTTAATGCGTCGATCGTTGAACTGCTATGTGAGTACTAGCTGGACCCAATGCAGCAACATTGTTGCTTTTTGGACTTCTACATTTTAGTAAGCTAAAAATAGTCTGACGAATTTGTCTATTTTTCACAACATATATAAAAACATTATTGGTGTAGTTTAAATTCATAACTACAACAATAATTGGGTTAATAATCGGTAAACTGCTTAGTTTCTGTTCATAAGCGAAGCTTCTAAAAGCCATAGGTACACTTTGAAGCACAAAAGTGCACATTACAACTAATAAAAGCATTTTTGTAACTTGAATTTGACGTTCACGATTTTGTCTCATAATTTCCGAAATTGCTCCCGTGTTACGACAATACAAAAACCCCAGGGCAACAAAATATATAGCCACACTTAAGAGACCTGTACTAGCTTGGTAGTGAAGCATAAAGTTAAAAAGTTCGGTAGCAAAGCAAACCGCATGGTAACAAAGTTTGGGATAAGTTTCTGTTGGCATGCGTATATACACTTCAACGTACATGCCAAGGGTGATAAAAAAACCGACACCAATAAATAGACTAGACAGAACAATCAATGTTTTAACAGTTATTTTTTTGCTGTACTCTAACGGATTATAGCACGCAATACAACGGTCCACTGATATTAAAACAAGCATAGCGTTTGAGGCATAACTTGCAAAGGTCCAGAAAAAAATAGGTACTGTTGTGGCACAGTACCATGAAGTTACTTGATCGTAATGTTCATTGAGAGCGATCAGAATTAACCGACGCGTTCCCCCCGTAAACATGGCTATACCATGCATTACATCACAAACTGCAAGAAACCCAGGCAGACAGTAATCTTTAGTACGCAAATTTGTGTTGAAATATATTGCAGCCAGGATATAGACATTTCCAACAAGCATAATTACGCCTTCCAAAGAGTAGCCAATGTGAGCCACTGTCGTAACTTTGAGGGTAAAGGTCCAATTTATTGCATCGGTTTGATTGTTCTGCATTTTGGCTGAAATGGTGGGAAAAAAACAAAACTTGAAAACGTTTTGGGTGGATTTCACAAAGATGGTTTTTTTATACACATGGTTTTACGTACGGTTTCATCTGATTAGCACATAATACATACATATTCGTGCTGTAACTGGTTACAAATCCCCCCCCCCCCCCCCCCCAAAAAAAAGCTTACGGTAGCCGCTTTTACTTTTTCGTATTTTTCTTTGGGCCGGCCCCTTGTCTACCTGTCTGGGGCGGCCCCTTTTCTACCTGTCTGGGGCCGGCTCCCTATCTAATTACTAATTCGTCACCCACCAGTGACGTTTCTTTGTGCTCACTTTACACGTATCCTGCCTATTGTGCTGGGTTGGCTTCTCGTTTTTCTGGCTCGACCAGATGTGGGTTGGTTAGTGTGTTAGCTGGTATTGTTGGTGACAGCTCTGGTTCTCAAGTTGATGGTGTGTAATTTTTGGGTGTATTGGTTTGGCAAATCTAATTGTGCTCTTTTGATTAAAGCTGCTCTCACTTTGTGTGTGTCCTGAAGTCTGCGGATTGTGACGTAAGTTGATAGATTTGTTGTGATTAGTGAGTAAGGTACCCTGAGTGGGTTGGCGATAGTTATAATGCGAAATCTACCCTTTAAGTTTTTCTACGTTGTTTTGATTGTGCTGTTTGCTTTCTTCATTTTCAATCAGTTTTATACATTGCCTAGTATATTAAAGTTTCATTCAAATTGAACCAATATTTTCAAATGAAGCACTTTGCAAAAAATGATTCTTTAAATTTTATATGAAAAATCTGTGCTAATTAGCCAACAGTAGCCCATGGTTATGTTTTTTCATAAAATAGAGCTGAGGACCTCTTCATAAAAGTAATATCACCTGAATTAGATACTAACTACCTAGATTATCTTCATAACTCAACAAAGAATCATTATAAATTCATAAAATATTCCACGTAAAAGCTGATTATATCTTCTAAAAAGTTTTGTAGACTTATATAAAACTCTATATTTTGTTACCGAAAATTAATCCAGTTAATATACCTAATTTATGAAAAGGCCCTTAGTAAAATTTTAACTTTTAGCAAGAACAAGTTATACTATTATCGAATAGAGC
>JASANF010015887.1:0-13728 GCA_030248245.1 Trissonchulus sp. WLG1_4
TGTCCATCGGGGCTCAACCAGCTACCAAACGGTTCGAATCCGGGTGTAGGTCTGTCAGTTATATCGCTGTCAAGCGCGATTGAGCCCATTTTTCAAACCGTGCTTACCTAGTAGGCGACCTAATCGTAGGACGCAGTATGGGTCTCCTGGGTCCAGGTGCTTTCGGGTACTTGGGCTCATAGGAGGGACCCAACTCCCAGGGACTGTCGTGTCTACGCGGGTGCCAGGTGGCATAATCCATCGTTTCATACTGTAAGAGGCGAACGTGCCGAAACTGAGTTGATCGCTTCCTAGGGCGCCGATGCCGGATATTTGGGTGCAATAGTTAAAATCGGAGGAATAGTTTTGTTTGTGATAACTATGTGATCTATAGAATGTCAACTAATAGAGCTTAATACTGCCAAAGCTAATACTGGTATTTTTCGTTTATTTTACTTAACTACTAGCCATAATATATTGTTCAATTTTTCCAGTTAATAGTGTAAAATGTACCTGCAATCTTTTCCCCCCCCCCCCTCTTTGTCTAGCTATTTTTGAATTTAGTTATTGTAAGTTAACAAAAAGTCTCTAAAAGAGCACTCCCTGTACGATACCTAATTTGCCATTCCATTTCAGCTTTAATTTTGCCTTAGTTTTGTTTTTCAGTTTATATTCAAATTTATGTTGCTTTATGTTTGTCTAATTTAACCTTATTTTTCCGTTCACGTTGTCTTTTATGTTTAATTTTCACTACATTGTTTCGTTTAGTTTAATTTGATTTATTTCATGTTCTAAATTTTTGGTTTAGTATTCTAATTTGGTTAGTAAATTTAGCTAAAATGAGCCTAATGGGATCTTTTGACTCTAATTTGAGCTACTAAAATGGGGCCCAAATTTCTATATAGTTTGTTAATAATACTAATTTTTGGTTGTCAGTAGTCTTTTCAAATACGCGCAAAGCCAACCGAAATTGTGGGGTAATCTGGGTGGAGTTTACGATCTATACGGGCGTATCTGAGTTCGTCTAAGGGGTATAAAGAAATTAATTTAGCTGACTTGGTCGGGTTTATTTCAAAACGGGTATACTTTATGGGGTAAAAAGAGAAATTGATAGTAGTATAAAGTGTGAACCAAGCAGCAGTTTAAAGACACACGATATAAAACAGTCCCAACACAGTTGCACTGAGTGACCACAAACAGGAGACACGTGTGGAAGGCTGGCAGAACAGCCCAGTAAACGGGACAAACGTACGAGCACCTCCATACGTACTCAAAAGTATTGGCACAAGTTTCTGATAGCAATAACACGATGCAACAGTGTAGGGTTATATTGCTTAGAGCAATCCGAGGGGTAGGCTGATAATAGGTTTCACGGCCAAAATTTTTCCGAATTACGGTTCTGAGCAATTGCCGTCCAGTGTCGTGCCATCCCAGACAGTAGTTACCCCAACGAACGTACTTTACCAAAATTGTGCATAAAGCGCCTGTTTCAATGATTTATTTTAAAAAGCAATTAACACTACTATAACATCTTTTACGCTTAGGACATCCTATGCTGAATTCGGGGTTGTACTGGCTGGAAGACTGAGAAAAATTAACGATCTTAAAATTAAAGGCGTGTTATTTGATTTCTTTTATACATAAAGGTAGATATTGCTGTAGCAACCTGTTGGTGTATGTGTACAACAGGTGCAACGCGCGCGCGTAAGTAATGGTAACGACACTGGTAGGTATGAGTCGAAATTGTCACAGATGACAAACCCGGTTAAAAGGGGTGATATCGAAATTATTTGTCGAAATTTGGAATTGTAAAGACGAAAGATATGAAATTTGACTTAGTGAAAGTCTCAGAACCGTAACGCAGCACGTAGAAATTGTTATACTATCTGCATAACTTGCTTTGGTTCTTATTTCTCGGGCTTTGCCGCGACTAAATTGAATTTTTCTAACAAAACTTAGAAGTTGGGCTGAAAAAGAGCTAATGGCAGTTTGACTCCTTTTATTTTTGAGAACCTAACCGAAAATTCTAACAACTAACCGATGTACAGGCGGTTATCGTAGTAATTGTATGTCTAGTAATAAAAATTTGTCTGGATTTTATTTCGAGCTTTGAAATTGATGAGGAATTCGAAATTATTATAACTAATCTGTTGTTTCTTTTCCTAAGGTAGTAGGTCCTTGACGCCCCCACTGGCTCCTAATATAACCAAAGACTTTGAAAAACTTTAAAATAAGCTATACCTGATTTAAACCCAACGTAGCTGTCAGGGGAAAGTTTAAAAATGAATTCGGACTGAGATTGTGACATGGACTCTACCCTGATACCCCTGGTAGTGTTAGAACTATATGGGCTCACCTAAAAGGACCCAACTATTTTTACCATATTTGTAGATGGGAGGTCATTATGGGGACTTGTACTATTGGAGCCCGAGAGTTTGATAGGAAACATCCCTCCGGACTTATGGGTGGAGGATTTGGGTGGCTGTGCCACCACGACGGGTGTTTCACGACATATAAATTGACACAGAAGTACTCTGGTAGCTACGCGTGGGCGATGAAAGGGTATAGTTGGCCCCCAAACACTAGGGACTTTGTAGACTGTACAATGGATCCGTAATATCCTTGTTTTTATTGCCAGTCGCGGCAAACCAAAATTTTTGTCGGTGATGTTCTATATAAATTGTACGCGCTATGATGTGTTGTTAGGTCACCCAAATTTTGTAGGATGTATGCGTTAGGGACACGGAAGATATTTATAAGTAGTTAGTGAGTCTGGAATCAAAATTTTTACCGAGGACACGAATGCGAGACTGTATAAAATTTTTTTTTGAGAGAGTGTTGACGAAAGAAAGGTGGTCGAAAAGATGGAGCAAGGCACAGGGGGAACCTGGCCAGTACCCGGTTTGTGTCCTTGGCTCGAGAAATTTATTGTTATTGAAAGAAATTGAAGGAATCAGGGTTGAAATTGGAATTGTTTTGACACGAATTTGGGTTAAATTATGAAGTTTCTCGCAAACGACACGAAGGGGGTACCCCAAAGCGACACGAAATTGTTTTAACCTAAAAATCCCATGGGTAGTATGAGTGAGGCCGGAGTTGGATCGCGACCAACAAAGGCATAGTTGTGTATGAGTGTGTGGGTGAACTAACTCACAATGGAGCTTTTATAGTTGAGGATAATCGGATTCTTGTAATGGTTAGCACTCTGGACTTAAAATTCCAGCAATCCCTAGTTCTATCTACTGAGACCTCCAGAGAGGGGGGCAAGAAAATTGTGTTAAAATTCGTAAAGAGTATCAAAATTCAGTCGTTAAAGTATTTGTTTGTTTTACTGTTTGCTTTATCTTAGTATGCGAATGTCTAAAATTGTTCAAAATTGGTCTAAATTCGTATATTGAACCGGGGCGCCAAAGCCGAACCTAAAATCTAAATTTGATGTTGATCGATGTAATTTATAAAGTCAAAACTGTTGTTGAAAGAACTTTTGAAGGTGAAATTGCTTTGGGAAGACATAGGCAAATTCTGTGGGAATGGTTTTTGTGATTTAGAATGCTGTGTTTAAGCTTTTTTTTCTACCGGAGATTACGCCAAAATTTTAGGGACTTGTTTATTATTCGTTGTATTGGTTAATCTGTTTGCGTAACTTGTTATCACTTGTTTTTATCGCTCCGAAATTGTGTCACCATGTTTTAATTCGAAATTGTTATGTGCTTTTATGTTTCGTTCTAAAAATATTTGCAGTGGAAATGTCCACATCCCCTGGTGGCAACCCGAGTGTCATGTATCAGAGCTGTCGAGACGCCACCTCTGCACAGGGGGGCACCTGTTGGACTAGTGAGGGCTGCCACTAGTGGAGGTTGACATTTCCACGATGAGAAATAGTCTCTTTATACTCTAAATTCACACAATTATCGCGCGCACATCAAAAACGCAATTTGGCAATGTTTGTTTCATTATTTTACAGCTTCTCTTTCGTGTACCGATCACGTGAGGCAATGGCTTTGCATTGCTTTGCTGATGCAATAAGTGCCACGTAGCAGCAAGCCAAGCCAGGAGCTAAAGTTTCTCCATCATGGTTGCAGAAATTATAAGATCTACTCTTTAAATTCCAAAGTTGCACATTGCCGAATTGTTGGAAAATTACACATACACAGTAGGGCTCTTTTATTTGCTATTGAAAAGTCACGGGGATGAACTTCGATAGTTTTCCAAATTGACTTCAGCCTAACTCTCGCTTCCTTTAGTGTAGTCCCCAGGCTTGTCCGACGAGTACGGTCGGTTTTTTTTCCCCGTCTCTCTCCCGCACGACAAATTTCACAGGATGGGTATGTTCCGAATGTAAAACGTAGGGAAATATTCTGAGGCGCGTAGCGCATTTTATTCCTTTTGGGAGTTCTCCCCCGCATGTTCTGTATTTAAATTTATGCCCACTGTTCTGGTTTTCTTATTCCGTCTGCCCCCGTGTCAGTAAATTGCTAAATTTTATGTTGGTGTGCCGTAAGGCTAGCCTAGAGTAGTCTAGTGAGTTAGTGCCGGTCGTAGTCAGGCCGTGTAGGCTTTGTGGTTTCTCCATCCGCCTGTAGTGAAACGGGCCTGTCACTTGAGTGTTTTTCCAGGCGACTGATCCGTAAAACCTAGCTCGAAGCTAGGCGTTATTCGCTGAATTGGGAGACGTAGGCGACGGTCAAAATCTCTGCTAGCGCTCTGCGCACTTTTTACTTGCCTTCATTAGTCCCCCAGTTCAGGGTTTAACATAAAGAACTGTTATTCTTGAGATAATCGACGAAAACATGACTGAAAAGTTTTATCGCCCAAAGTCGGTTATTCAGAGCGCCACTTTAAAATTGGGGAAAAGGTTAGATAATTTTGTGTGCGCGCTCACATGCGACAGCTAAATTGCCGACAGAAAACAGTACAAAAGCGATTACATCGATCAGGTATGTAAGGCGACTCATGCCGCACCTACGAATGGCCCAAGCAGGAACAGAGGGTACCGGCTATCTAGGGGAGAGTCATCCCTCGCCCGTAGCCTCGACCGCTCCGCCGGCGGGGTTTCCAGGTATGATGAGCCCGCTGGGTCTTCCGTGCGGGCCGGGCTTGCCGGACACCGACGGGAAATGGGGCTTACCTACTCTACGGGGCAAGGCGCAGTAGGCGCAGCACACAGAATTAGCACTGCCCGCTAAGCCTGAGTGGGCTTCCCTGAGCGGGGCAGTAGGTGATGTGGGGCTGGTTACGGCGCATACGGAATGCAGAGGGGTGGCAGGGCCTCTCTAGGCCGATACTGCCCGGGGGCTATGAATACCTATTGGAACGGCAGGGCTCTACGCCAGAACTGCCCAACAGAACACGCGGCCGAACCGGTAAAAGAACACGTTTAATAAAAACTGACAAAGGCCATTTTGGGCAGAATATATGTGGCAGAGGGGTGGCAGGGCCTCTCTAGGCCGATACTGCCCAAGGGGTATGAATACCTATTGGAACGACAGGGCTCTACGCCAGAACTGCCCAACAGAACACGCGTACGAACCGGTAAAAGAACACGTTTAATAGAAACTGACAAAGGCCGTTTTGGGCAGAATAGCGGACAATGATATAGTGGAAGGGAACGGGCTAAACACACCACCACACAGGCTAGAAAAACGCGTACCGACTGCCTAGTTTTAAAAATACAGGCTACCAATCATATATGTGACCAAGCGTACACACACACAAGAGGGTGAGTACGTATATAATGTGTTAATTCACAAATGTGTAATATGAAAAGGTAAGTGAAGTGTGAAATAGGGAGTAAGGGAGGGTCTCCCAAGTGAAGCCTTACAGGTAATCCTCTGTATACTTACAATCTTCGAAATTCATGCTATTTTGTCAATTATAAATTCATCAGAGCGTAAAAAACATATGTAAAATATAAAAATAAAAAAATTACGTAAATCATCAATAAGAAAGTGGAACCGAATTTGGAACCGGGAACCGGCAATTTTCTAGAACCGGAACTGGAACCGGAACCGGAACCCTGGAACCGGAACCGCAACCGGTAAAGTGGAACCGGTCCCATCTCTAAACTAGAGCTAGTTATGGCCATACGTCAAGTTTAGAATATGAATAGAACGAAATAAGAGTTTTTACCAAGATTTATTCCCATTTTGATACGACCAAGATCTTCAGTTGAATGATAAAAGGTTACATTGTGAGGGCTGAGTGTCAATATTCCAGAGGAAATAGGTACTATTCGCGGCTCGTCTTGTAAATCAATGATTTTTGAATCCTCTTTTCTGAACGCATTCACGGCTACGTAGCTCCAAAGTTTTTCAAATAGCAGAAAGTGGCGAAATCTAAACACGTCTTTGAAGCTGGTTTGTTGTTTATTATATAAACTTAAGGTGGTAGTGTCGCCAAAGCAGTTTTGCTCATAGCCGGCAAAATGAGAACATTTTGCTTTGAAATTGTACGTTCACTGAGAAACTAGTGAAATGCCATAAGGTGTCAAATAAATACTGCCGGGCATTAGACTACCAATATCTACCAATATTTTTAACGAATCACCATTTGTGAGCCAGACATCACACAATAGAGACATAAAAGTTCAAAAAATCAAGCCAGATATCAGATTGGCCAGCTTCTGAAGTACATGTAATGTTTTGACGCACAATTTTTTGCCACAAATAAGAAAAATGAAAAATGAAGTTCGTTTTTCTTTTGATTTCAAAATTAATGTCTAAATTTTTTACAAATTATCATTATTGCTGTGAGATCTTTATAGGTTACGCACAGTTTCACAGTTCAAACATGCATTACTCCACAACCACTAAAGCAATTTGCACTAAATTTCGTGTGCATAAATTAGAACATATGTGCTTTTACTTTGTGTCAAAATTCTAAACAAAAAGGTTTTTAATTGTGACGAAATTATCGAATGTGAATAGGTTTTCAAAACGTCATTTTTCCGATTTTGCGACTTCACTGCCAACTGTATGCTGCATCAATTTTGCTGAAACTTGGCAAAAATATTTGCCTTAAAACATATTTTTAAAATATATAAAAAACAAAGACCTATCGTTCACTGAAAAAGTTTTATAGTCGCGCAAAATCGACTGCTTTCGCGACACTACCCCCTTAAATCATACAGTACTGTGCAAAAAAGTTCCCTGTTCGTCGGCGTACAACGAGCTTCATGTGTCACGAAAAGTGACCAAAGTTGGCCGGAAAGTGGCGAACAAAATTTTTTTGAAAAGTGCTCCAAAACACATTTTCAATGTAAAAAAGTGCAAAATTGAAAATGTTTTGTTCATAACTTTTCGGCCACCGTTCGTCACTTTTTGCGAAGCTTCGTCACTTTTCGCGCAGCTTCGTCACTTTTCGCGAAGGCTGAAGCTCGTCGTACATCGACGAACAGGGAACTTTTTTACTCACAGTACTGTAAGTCCACACTCTAAATAGAAATATCTAAAAAAGTCTGCATAAACTTTCAAAAATTGGCTTAATCCTCTAGTGCCACTATATGGTAAATTGCATATTTTGGCCCGTATTCACATACTAACACTTACACTTAAAGTTAGTGTAAACCCTAACTTTAAGTGCTTCGTAGCACTAAATTTAGTGCTACGAAGCACTTAAAGTTAGTGTTTACACTAACTTTAAGTGTTAGGGTTAGTATGTGAATACGGGCCTTTGTTTGATACGCCTGAAGTGAGTTATGTATTGACAAAAGTTTTGAACTCTCATGGCCGTAATTGACTATTTCGTGTCATCCCGAGCGATAAATATAAAATTTTAAACACATGCTCAGTTTGTTATATACTGCATATTTATGAATCAAAAATATTTTTAACTCTACAATTCCTCGGAAGTGTGACACCATCATCATATTTGTAAACTACGCTAATGAACGGCTTATCGTATGCAATGAATTTACAATGTTGTGTGTGCCCTTTTGCCTAACTTTGGCAGTTCTCGAAAGTTATCCGTAAAAGCTGGAGAAATACTTGATTTTCAAAACAAACATAAAAAATTTATGGTGTTTAATTAAATTTAATTGTTTAATTTTTAGCCGAAATTTAATTGTTTCATTAACGGTACAAGAAAACTATAGTCAACCATGTTTGCTGGCGAGGTCAGTGGCGTATTTAGGGGGGGGGGGGCTGGGTGTGCTGCAGCCCCCCCTTTGCGGTTTGAGCACCCCCCTTAGAGGGTCGCAACCCCCCCTTTGAGCGGCGGTGGCTCACTCCTCAACATGGTGGCTCACATTGCTCCGAACCCCCGCCCCCCCCGGTCGCAGCCCCTCCCCTTTGTGAAATCCTGGACACGCCACTGGGCGAGGTTTCAGTTTTTCGATCAAGTGCAGTTGGGGCTGGGGCGGGGGGGAATAGTGGACCTTTGTTTTGGAGTAGAGCACCTCAAGGAAAGCATTTTTTGTAATAAAACCCCTTTCTACAAGTTCGTATTTTCTGAGCCATATAAGACCCCTTAAAAATGGAACTCAGTGTTTTGGAAGTGAACGTAACAACGCAGGCCAATTTTTGAGGACAGAAATGGCTATAATCTTTGTTTTTGGATAGTTTTGAGTGCGTTTGTACGTTTTAAGGCATTATTTAGGCTTAGATTTCAGGATGCTGTGGGCTAAGCTGGCCAGTAGCGTAGCTAGGATTTTGCTGAGAGGGGGGGGGGGCAGATATATATAGGTCTGGGTCTCAGCTAGCGCTTTTTTAAAATTTTGAAATAAAATTTGCATTGAAAACGTAATTTCAAGCCACACTTGGCCAAGCAAGTAGAATGATCGCGGGCCTGGGGGCCGCAGCCCCCAGAAGCTAGCGCTTTTTTAAAATTTTGGAATAAAATTTGCATTGAAAACTTAATTTCAAGCAACACTTGGCCAAGAAAGTAGAATGATCGCGGGCCTGGGGGCGGCAGCCCCCAGCTAGCGCTTTTTTTAAATTTTGGAATAAAAATTGCATTGAAAACTTAATTTCAAGCCACACTTGGCCAAGAAAGTAGAATGATCGCGGGGGTCTGGGGGAGGCAGTCTCCAGAAGCTATCGCGTTTTTGAAATTTTGAAATAAAATTTGCATTGAAAACTTAATTGCAAGCCACATGTGGCCAAGAAAGTAGAATGATCGCGGGGGTCTGGGCCTGGGGGCGGCAGCCCCAGAAGATAATTGCAGTTAGAGAAGTATATAACCTGCATTTTTTTAACCGGGGGGGGGGGGGGAGGGGGGCGGCCCCCCTCCGCTTTTCGGTGCCCCACCCACTTTTCGTCGCCCCCCCTTTTTGGACCTACCCCCACTTTAGCTATTTCCTTAAAATGCATTGTCTGATGAGACGTTCCCTCTTTTTCCTGTGTTTTGAAAAACGATTTCCTTGTTTAAAAAAAATTTCTGATACGTCTCCAGTTGACCAAATTCAGCCGAAAAATCCAAATCTGCAATTTTTTTCTGGGGGCTGCCGCCCCCAGACCCCTGCGACTATGTGGGTTTCTCTTACATAACGACACAGTACATGAGTGTATATACATGAGTGTATTGTGTACAGTTTATGTGCTTTATATACACCGTGTTGTTTGTCGTTTTGGATGTTTTATCGGTGCAAAAATGACATTTTAGTGAATTCGTGGTCTGTAATGTCAAAATATAACTTCGTAAAATTTCTTGATGTGCTAGCTTCCAGAAGCTCGCCGGCTGTCATTTGTAAAGTTTTCACTGTTTCGAGTCCTACTGTCACTATCTATGGTTCTCTGGTCAAAAACTAGCATTGTTTTCGAATGTAATATCATGCGAATCTATGTCGTTTTTGACACTTGAAATTGCGGATAAGCGCACTTTTACACATCTCAAATAAAGTTAGTGCCCCCCCCACTTTCGAACGCCCCCCCCCCAATGCCCCCCCACTTTTAAAACGAAAAAAATGCCAGTATAATGGACGTATTTTTTAAGTAAAGATGCGTAGGGAAACTATTTGTTGCTTCATGGACCCATATTAGATTTTTTTGGATATTCTAAAATCCCTCGAAAATTTGAGCCCTCAGTGGGGAGGGGGAGAGAAAAAAACCCAAAAAAAAAAGACAATACGAACTTGTAGAAAGGGGTTTTATTACAAAAAATGCTTTCCTTGAGGTGCTCTACTCCAAAACAAAGGTCCACTATTCCCCCCCGCCCCAGCCCCAAATGCACTTGATCGAAAAACTGAAACCTCGCCCAGTGGCGTATCCAGGATTTCACAAAGGGGGGGGCTGCGACCGGGGGGGGGGGGGGCGGGGGTGCGGGGCAATGTTAGCCACCATGTTGTGGAGTGAGCCACCGCCGCACAAAGGGGGGGGTTGCGACCAAATAAGGGGGGTGCTCAAACCGCAACGGGGGGGCTGCAGCACACCCATCCCCCCCCCCCTAAATACGCCACTGACCTCGCCAGCAAACATGGTTGACTATAGTTTTCTTGTACCGTTAATGAAACAATTAAATTTCGGCTAAAAATTAAACAATTAAATTTAATTAAACACCATAAATTTTTTATGTTTGTTTTGAAAATCAAGTATTTCTCCAGCTTTTACGGATAACTTTCGAGAACTGCCAAAGTTAGGCAAAAGGGCACACACAACATTGTAAATTCATTGCATACGATAAGCCGTTCATTAGCGTAGTTTACAAATATGATGATGGTGTCACACTTCCGAGGAATTGTAGAGTTAAAAATATTTTGATTCATAAATATGCAGTATATAACAAACTGAGCATGTGTTTAAAATTTTATATTTATCGCTCGGGATGACACGAAATAGTCAATTACGGCCATGAGAGTTCAAAACTTTTGTCAATACATAACTCACTTCAGGCGTATCAAACAAAGGCCCGTATTCACATACTAACCCTAACACTTAAAGTTAGTGTAAACACTAAGCTTTAAGTGCTTCGTAGCACTAAATTTAGTGCTACGAAGCACTTAAAGTTAGGGTTTACACTAACTTTAAGTGTAAGTGTTAGTATGTGAATACGGGCCAAAATATGCAATTTACCATATAGTGGCACTAGAGGATTAAGCCAATTTTTGAAAGTTTATGCAGACTTTTTTAGATATTTCTATTTAGAGTGTGGACTTACAGTACTGTGAGTAAAAAAGTTCCCTGTTCGTCGATGTACGACGAGCTTCAGCCTTCGCGAAAAGTGACGAAGCTGCGCGAAAAGTGACGAAGCTTCGCAAAAAGTGACGAACGGTGGCCGAAAAGTTATGAACAAAACATTTTCAATTTTGCACTTTTTTACATTGAAAATGTGTTTTGGAGCACTTTTCAAAAAAATTTTGTTCGCCACTTTCCGGCCAACTTTGGTCACTTTTCGTGACACATGAAGCTCGTTGTACGCCGACGAACAGGGAACTTTTTTGCACAGTACTGTATGATTTAAGGGGGTAGTGTCGCGAAAGCAGTCGATTTTGCGCGACTATAAAACTTTTTCAGTGAACGATAGGTCTTTGTTTTTTATATATTTTAAAAATATGTTTTAAGGCAAATATTTTTGCCAAGTTTCAGCAAAATTGATGCAGCATACAGTTGGCAGTGAAGTCACAAAATCGGAAAAATGACGTTTTGAAAACCTATTCACATTCGATAATTTCGTCACAATTAAAAACCTTTTTGTTTAGAATTTTGACACAAAGTAAAAGCACATATGCTCTAATTTATGCACACGAAATTTAGTGCAAATTGCTTTAGTGGTTGTGGAGTAATGCATGTTTGAACTGTGAAAGTGTGCGTAACATATAAAGATCTCACAGCAATAATGATAATTTGTAAAAAATTTAGACATTAATTTTGAAATCAAAAGAAAAACGAACTTCATTTTTCATTTTTCTTATTTGTGGCAAAAAATTGTGCGTCAGAACATTACATGTACTTCAGAAGCTGGCCAATCTGATATCTGGCTTGATTTTTTGAACTTTTATGTCTCTATTGTGTGATGTCTGGCTCACAAATGGTGATTGGTTAAAAATATTGGTAGATATTGGTAGTCTAATGCCCGGCAGTATTTATTTGACACCTTATGGCATTTCACTAGTTTCTCAGTGAACGTACAATTTCAAAGCAAAATGTTCTCATTTTGCCGGCTATGAGCAAAACTGCTTTGGCGACACTACCACCTTAAGTTTATATAATAAACAACAAACCAGCTTCAAAGACGTGTTTAGATTTCGCCACTTTCTGCTATTTGAAAAACTTTGGAGCTACGTAGCCGTGAATGCGTTCAGAAAAGAGGATTCAAAAATCATTGATTTACAAGACGAGCCGCGAATAGTACCTATTTCCTCTGGAATATTGACACTCAGCCCTCACAATGTAACCTTTTATCATTCAACTGAAGATCTTGGTCGTATCAAAATGGGAATAAATCTTGGTAAAAACTCTTATTTCGTATTCATATTCTAAACTTGACGTATGGCCATAACTAGCTCTAGTTTAGAGATGGGACCGGTTCCACTTTACCGGTTGCGGTTCCGGTTCCAGGGTTCCGGTTCCGGTTCCAGTTCCGGTTCTAGAAAATTGCCGGTTCCCGGTTCCAAATTCGGTTCCACTTTCTTATTGATGATTTACGTAATTTTTTATTTTTATATTTTACATATGTTTTTTACGCTCTGATGAATTTATAATTGACAAAATAGCATGAATTTCGAAGATTGTAAGTATACAGAGGATTACCTGTAAGGCTTCACTTGGGAGACCCTCCCTTACTCCCTATTTCACACTTCACTTACCTTTTCATATTACACATTTGTGAATTAACACATTATATACGTACTCACCCTCTTGTGTGTGTGTACGCTTGGTCACATATATGATTGGTAGCCTGTATTGTTAAAACTAGGCAGTCGGTACGCGTTTTTCTAGCCTGTGTGGTGGTGTGTTTAGCCCGTTCCCTTCCACTATATCATTGTCCGCTATTCTGCCCAAAACGGCCTTTGTCAGTTTCTATTAAACGTGTTCTTTTACCGGTTCGTACGCGTGTTCTGTTGGGCAGTTCTGGCGTAGAGCCCTGTCGTTCCAATAGGTATTCATAGCCCCCGGGCAGTATCGGCCTAGAGAGGCCCTGCCACCCCTCTGCCACATATATTCTGCCCAAAATGGCCTTTGTCAGTTTTTATTAAACGTGTTCTTTTACCGGTTCGGCCGCGTGTTCTGTTGGGCAGTTCTGGCGTAGAGCCTTGCCGTTCCAATAGGTATTCATAGCCCCCGGGCAGTATCGGCCTAGAGAGGTCTTGCCACCCCTCTGCATTCCGTATGCGCCGTAACCAGCCCCACATCACCCACTGCCCCGCTCAGGGAAGCCCACTCAGGCTTAACGGGCAGTGCTAATTCTGTGTGCTGCGCCTACTGCGCCTTGCCCCATAGAGTAGGTAAGCCCCATTTCCCGTCGGTGTCCGGCAAGCCCGGCCCGCACGGAAGACCCAGCGGGCTCATCATACCTGGAAGCCCCGCCGGCGGAGCGGTCGAGGCTACGGGCGAGGGATGACTCTCCCCTAGATAGCCGGTACCCTCTGTTCCTGCTTGGGCCATTCGTAGGTGCGGCATGAGTCGCCTTACATACCTGATCGATGTAATCGCTTTTGTACTGTTTTCTGTCGGCAATTTAGCTGTCGCATGTGAGCGCGCACACAAAATTATCTAACCTTTCCCCCAATTTTAAGGTGGCGCTCTGAATAACCGACTTTGGGCGATAAAACTTTTCAGTCATGTTTTCGTCGATTATCTCAAAAATAACAGTTCT